>LPNX010111892.1:199424-236334 GCA_001517045.1 Pseudotsuga menziesii
TAAAGGGGTATAATCTGTATTCTGGCCTAGGGTAAAGGAGCCAAAAGCTCTATTGTATATTTTACCATTGCGAAGCAAACCACCCTTGTTCCTTTGAAGAACTGTCTTTCTGCTTCACTGAAAGAAGTATGTGTGTCAATGGTAAACTCCGTCACAAATGCTTCAAGGGTTCGCGTTGTCCAGAAGTCAACAGCTCTAGATACCGTGTTGTTCACTCTTTTCAATAGGTTAATTCTTTCTGGGGTCCAGGCAGGAGACTGATCTTCTTATAAGTTTGTCCTTCTTTCTGTTAACTTGGATAACCACTGGTGCAATTCTATGTGGATACTACCGAAGAAAATTTCATAAATATCAGAAAAAACGTACCTTTGCAAAAATTCGTCTGAGCTATGATGAGGATCTTTATTTTCTTGTTCAACAAATTTCAGATAGGTATCTTCAATCCAGTCACCGATTTATTTTACTAAGGGCCTCCAAAACATGTCCCTCTAGGTACGACGTAGCTCCCTCTTGAGCAGATACTGGTTCAACCGGCAATAGAACCAATTTGTTGGCTGCAGGGCAGACCCGGGTTCTTATACTCTTATTTACCAACCAACAAAGAGACCCACAGTGTTATCCATTTCGGCAACAACCTGCGAACAGGTTGCAGTCTCACCTGAAACAGCTATGGGGTGTCGCAAAATCAGTTTTCTGCAAGCAAAAGAGGGATATTACTGTACCTTTATCCTTAACAAATATTAATCATACAAGATAGAGCTTCGAGAGTCACTTAATTAGCTTCGCAGTTTAGATTAAACAGATAGTTACTTACTCAACCCTTAACTGGGAATTCACAGTGAAGTTAATTCTTCACAATATATCTTACTTATCATTCACCTACTTATCAAATGCATAAAACAAAATAGCACAAAAAACAAAAGGGAACCACCACAACACAAGATATACGTGGTTCACCCCCAGTGTAGGGGCTATGTCCACAGAACTGCATTTTATTCAACTCTTTACAACAACACAGTTCTAATCTGTGCACTCAGCTATAGATCTCTTCAACAACCCAAAAGCTGTGCACTAAGCTGCAGTACTTTCCTTCCAAACCCCTCTGCGCACTCAGCTGCAGAGGTCATCCACGAACTCAGCTGGGACTTAACCTTAACAAAACCCTTTACACACTCAGCTGCAGAGGTCATCCACGCACATAGCTGGGACTTAACCTTAAACCTCAAAAATAGGCCTTAGCTTCTTCGCATCAATTTATCATCATACAAAAACCTTCAAAAAAGCCCTTTCTCCTTTACATAAGTGCCTATTTATACTAGTGCACTATTACAATACCATGTGCTTAAACCATGGGCTTAAAAACTACGAGTTTAAACCATGGGTTATTTACAAAAAGAGGGGGTTCGACCCAACCCCGACACCCCTAAGACTATTTTGAGTCGCAACTCCGCTTACAAACTTCGCACCAAAACCGCGGAGTTGCCAAAATTAAGGACTTTGAAGGTTTGCACCCCAACATTAGGTACATATATCCTGTCTTTATACAGTAAAAGTCCTTTTCATTCAAGTTGTACCCTGTACTTAGAATTTATATTGGATTTTCTTTTTCTTTTCCTTGTAACTTTAGGTAATTTTCATCTTATTCTATCCCTGCTTTAAGCTGTTCTTCCAAATCTATTGTATAAGTGTTGATAACTACTGTAAAATTTGGTTTTGCATTCCTACTTAATGCATAAACAACTTTATTTTCTTTCCATTTAATGTGTTGAATTTCAAAACCATATTCACTTAGAAAATCTAGCCACCTATCTTGCCTAGCATTCAGGTTAGGTTGATCCAACAGGTATTTTAATCCCTTATTATCCGTCATTAAGATAAATTTTCTTCCAATTAGATGATGGAACCACATTTTTAAAGCATATATGATAGAAGCTAATTCCAAGTTGTAGGTTGCATAATTCTTTTCATGAATATTCAATTTCCTAGACTCGTAAGCAATGACATGTCCTTCCTGAGTCAATACTCCACCTAAACCGTCATTGCAGGCGTCAGTACATACTATAAAATATTTATTTCGATCAGCTATTCTTAAAATTGGTGTGCTACTTAACAAGGTTTTTAACTTTTTAAAACTATCCTCGCACTTCTTATTCCAATCAAATTTCTTTCCCTTTTTTTGCAAAGAGGTTATCAGATTTGCGATTCTTGAAAACCCTTCGATGAGCCTCCGGTAATAACTGGTAATCCCCATGAATGATCAGACATCAGTTGTGTCTTTAGGAACTGGCCAATCTTCAATTGCATTTATCTTTTCGGGATCCACCGAAATTCCTTCTTTAGTCACCACATGACCTAAGTACTGGATTTTATCTTTAAAGAAGTCACATTTACTAAAATTTTCAAAGAGTTGATGTTCTCGCAACTCTTGCAAGAAAATTTTTAAATGTTCTTTATGTTCTTCTTCATATTTTGAATAAATTAATATGTCGTCGATAAACACGACTACAAATTTATCTAGGTATTTATGTATTACATTATTCATTAGACACATAAAAAAAGCTAGAGCGTTAGTAAGCCCGAATGGTATGATGACAAACTCGTAATGTTCATATCGAGTCCTAAAAGTTGTTTTAAAGATGTCTTCATCTTTAATTATGACTTGGTGATATCCCGATCGTAAGTCAATTTTTTAAAATACCGTGGCTCCATGTAGTTGATCAAACAGATCATCTATGCGAGGTAATGGGTATCTGTTCTTGATAGTCATCTGATTTAATTGACAATAATATATGCATAGTCATAGAGTTCTGTCCTTTTTCTTAACAAAGATGACAGGTGGCCCCCAAGGAGATGCACTGGGTCAAATGTAATTCTTGTCAATAAGTTCTTTTAACTATGACTTAAGTGCATTTAATTCGAGTATATTCATCCGATAAGGGGCCTTTGAGCTGGGCACTGCACCAGGTACCAACTCAATGGTAAAATCTAATTCCCTCTTCGGAGGCAGTCCCGAAATTTCTTCCAAAAATACATCTACATATTCCTTTAGAACTCGTATATCCTCCAATTTTAATTTATCTATCTTATTTTGATTTTCTTCATTGGTTACTATTACTGCATAAGCCTTACAACCTTTCCTAACAGCTCTCTTAAGATGCAGAGTAGAAATATGCCTTATGGTTGTTTTCCTAGGGATTCCCTTTACGCATATTAATTTTCCATCATTATTTATACAAGTAAAGGTTTTATCAAAGCAATTCAAGACCACCCTATGCTGCTCTAACCAATCCATACCAAATTAATATGTCGTATGAACCTAAAGGTAGTACATTAATATTAACAAAAGTTTCAAATTGATCCATAGTTACTGCACAATTCTTTACAAAGCTAATTACCTTTCTCTTTGCACCAGTAGCTAACTGAACTAACCAAGAACTTGCAAACTTTTCAACTGGGAGTTTACACTTTTCTACCAAGTTAGGAGAAATATAGCTTAAACTAGCTCCTGGATCAATTAAAATAGATATGGGTGTTTGATTTATCTTACCTTCTACTTCCACCATGGAAGTTTGATAGTCTGCTTGCCGATTCTCCAAAGCTGTATTGATCATGGGCATAGTCCTCGCTAAATCACCAAAGTCATCTCCTCTTGTATTGTGTGGATATTGATGATAGTCTTTTTTTGATTGGATCAAACTGAGGCATAATGTGGAACATTGCATTCCCAACACTTTACGGGTTCTTTTCATTTATAGTTCTTTGTGTAATTATTGTGATTGTTAGAAGACTCTTTATTCTTTTTATTTTTCTAATTGTTCTATGAATTATTGTTATTCCCCTCGAAATTCTTATAAGAAAAATTTCTGGTATTATTATTTTTGGAATTTCGATTAGGAACAAACTCTTTCTTCTTTTGATCAAAATTATTATTCCTTTTGGCCTTCCAGTTGGCCATACTCTCCTTTTTACGATTATGTTCATAATAGAAATTTGCTTTCCTCATGGCTTCTTCCAGGGTTTTCGGATTGTTAGACTCAATCCTATCCTTTTTGTGATAATGTAAACAGTTGAGAAACCGCTGTACCTTTGGTTTCTCATCCACAATCTATGGCACATACCTAAGCAAGCTTAGAAACTTACTGTTCAATTCTTTCATATTCATTGTACCTAGTCTTAGCTCACAAAATTCTTTAGCCCTTTCTTCATAGTACTGTTCAGACAAAATTTTCTTTTTGAAGTATTTCTTGAATGTACTCCAATTTATGTTCGTCTCTCTTATACCTTTCACTCTCTTTAAATCTTGCCACCATATATCAGTTTTCCTTATAAGATTATAAATAACCATCCTAGCCTTGGTTAGAATAGTTATAAATCTGGAAGTACTTCTTCATCCCGGATAACTACGATTTCGTTTCCTACCCTTTTTCAGTTTCTCCATTAAATGTTGGCGGCTTGATATTCTTAAACTCTCCAGAGATTTCTTCATAAGTTTTATATTTTATTTTCCTAGTATGGTGGTTATCCTCAATACTGCCACTACTATAATGAGAGTTACGTTGATCACCAAATACTTTGGAAGATGAGCTACTTCAATTTTTAATCTGTTTAGTATTTTTATACTTATGTTAGTAACTTATATCTTCAAAATCAACTCTTTTACCATTTCCCTCAGTATGAAATCTTTCCATTAAGATCTGATTCAGCTCCTCCTGAGCTCTTAGAATCCTCTCCTTTTCTTTCTTAACAAATTCCATTTTAGATTTTAATTCTTTTACTATTTGTAATAGTTCCGAGGAATTAGTGGTTATGTCTTCTTGTATAGGTTCTCTTTGTAGATGATCTTGTTTAGTATAAGGAGATTACTCTTCCAGATATTCCTCCAATCCTTCCATACCTGTCGTTAAACTCAGAAAACAACATCAGCAAAATGATTTAAATTTACTATTCCATATAAGCAAGTTGAGCTTCATCAAGGCCTAGTGTTTGAACCTTGTGCTCTGATACCACATGTAATAACCCAAAATTTCATAAAAATTTAAATTTTTTGAAGTGACATAAAATGTCTTAGATTGAATTTTAGTAACTGTTAGCGGTTAGAGGAAAATGAAATAGTTTAACATTTTAAGGATTAGTTTCAAGTATAGAAAAAATAATACAACTTTAATTTTTATAAGTCATAGAAAAAGGACTTGCATTTACTTGCTGCTAGTTGTATTGATGATTTACTTTTGTCAAGTAGGTGAGAAACCATGTTTGAAAACAAGGCTTACTTAGCATTCTTCTAACTCAAATGTACTACTGGTTCTTACAGGTTCAGCAGGGAAGCGTATGATCAAATAGGAGTTTATTTTGAATTATGTCTAGAAGTACTTCTTTAGCATGATAAGATGCTAGTATATTAATTGATTATTAATATGCAAGACTCTGATGAGGTAAAAGTAAATTCCTTCGTTGTTTTGGATCTATGATAGTATTTATAATTAATCCATAATGACTTTTATCCTTAACATAATTAATGCCATTTACAAGAATGAGTTCTTCCAAGGTTTCTTTCTATCGTAAAGATTATAGTACCTAGTCAATTATAGAGTCTTACAGTGAGTCATAGAGCTCACGATCTTAGCATATAATTACTTCTACTGTATCATGATCTTACTGCTATTGTCATGTTTAATACTCAAATGTACTGCTCTTGATGTATGAACATAATCCTATGTTTTCCAAAGGTAGAGTTTACCATGCAAAAATTAGTTACTTAGGAGAAACTTTTTCAATAAGGTCAAACTTTAGTCTTCTTGAAGACTCCTTCATTTATCAGCATCAAGTATTTATGTGGAGAAGTTTAGAGCTCTTCAATTTATAAAAGATATTGTAAATAACCACATATATCTACTCTAATTCTCCTTTACTAGTCGTGAAACAATACCAGCTTGTTTGATTTGTTTGCAATTATGATTATCTTCTTGCATTGCTAGTAGTCAAGCTATGTACATGGTATTGAGTTTATAATCACGATGCAATTGATATTGTATTGTTACAATTATTTACTGATTTATAATTTACAATATTAGGCTATAACAAGAATACTAACTTGTAACCTAAGGTAGTTTTACTACCTAACAACTACTATCATATAGTCGAAAATAAAGGTAAAATACATTATAAGTTTGTGTTCCTATAATATACCAGTTCCAATACATGGTTTAAACAATAGCATGATTGACATTGTAAGCAATCATATGAACTATCCAAATAATCGATGGCAAGTTGACATGATGAGCAATCATATGAAATGTTATATTATGGTCGATAACATGATTTGTATTATTGGCAAATGACATGCACTTTTATAATATAGTCGATAGCATGGTTTATATTATTGGAAATGATATAATTTAAAATCAAATGTGCAACATTGACAATAGAACTTCGACCCACAGTTGGTTAAATTTCTGGAAGGGAATGTGTACAATCCTCATCCATGTATTGGTTGACTTAAAATGAAATAAACCCTACTCCTTTCCATTTGGCTCCGAGGGTTTGTCTTCCTGCAGGCTGCGCTGTGGGACTCCTTGCAGCCATGAGAGGCATGTTCCTTCCTTGTTTGTTGGCTCTGTAGTCTACATTACTATGCAAAGTGGTTTAGGTATCATAGTTTGTATTTTTGGTTTCTCTTGTGAGTAAAGAACCACTGTGTGAGTGGTTTAAGACTTCTTAAAGTGGCTCGAAGCCCATAAATGGTTTTATCCTGTGAATGCTCATTCCTTTCCTTGGCATCGTGGAATTTTGAGACTATCTCCTTGCTTTCTCTATCGCAGAGTTGGCATAAGGGTTTGCTTGCTTCTCAGTTTAGTTCACTCAAGCTGGTGACTGTTTTCTTCTCGGTTCCAAATTATTTTTACTCACATGTATACATTTTTACTCTGCTCACATTCCTTTTTTCCATTGATTTACTAAATTAGGGTTTTGTTATAACTTATGAATAGAGTTTGATTTATTTTTGGTTCTATTTCCTTGTAGGCTCTTGTTGACAGCTCCAGCCTTTGAATGGAATGCAAGCTCATGCTTCAGTGAACTTTGTGGGATTCCAACTGGTAAGCCTCGGTCTCGTCATGGGTTCTCCCTGCTTGCGATATGGGTTGTTGGATGAAGGTTCCCATGGTTGGAAATATGGCTTCAGATTGTCCATTGGTTAATATGTTTAGTTTGTTGTTTAATACCGATATTTTAATTGAAAACCCTTGCTATGCTTCGCTGGGTAACACAGGCTCTTGAGTCGTGATGTGTATGTGGTTTTTGTTAAACAGTTTCATCCTTATGGCTTAATGATGTAATTTTGTTTGTTTAAGACTATAAAGAAAAACTCTTTTAAGCTCAGAGATTTTAAAAGACCTCTGTCTTGTTCTCTTCAATTTCTCTTTTACATTTGAACTTTAAGAAAAAGAAGACTTTGGACTGGGTTTTACTCATCCTGTCAGTAATGTATTTTATTTACTTTTAATATAAAATACTTATGTATATTTGGTTTATTTAGCAGGTTGGGGTTTCGACCCATCATTTCTACATGCTATATGCCTACCTTTGATTAAAGATTTATAATGCGAAAGGTTAAAAATTAATGGTTTACTTTGCTAAGGATTTACATATATATAGTATTTATTAATTCTCTATATCTATAATTATTTTTAAGCTATGTTTAGAAGATATTGTTAATTTCTAGAACTCGGCTTTTAAGGGTTAAAAGAAATACTGTAAACCCTACAGTTTATGAAATTCTTGTTTCTACTTATAGTATTCTTGACTCTGTTTTTTAGAAATAGAATAGTGAAAGATTATATGACTTACAGTTATAAGTATGATGCTAACTCTGTATGAAATGAAAGGATTCTAAACAATTTCGCTTCTAGTTTTTAGTTAAGAAAAATACTTAGGTTTCTAGTGTAGTATACTTGAAAACTAGAGTATTATTGACTCACAATAATTTCTGTAAAAATAAAATAAAATAAAAGGATTATAAAAGAATCCTTAGCTCCTAGATAAGACACACTCTCATCTATAAAGTTAATATTTATCAACTGTTTTATTATTTCGTTTTTACATGTTATCTCAAATATTAGTTGTTTACTTTATTACTGTTAACTATAATATCTTTATTTTCTATCAGTATACTAATACTGAAATAATAATAATATTTACTATTTTCTTTATACATGTGTTTCCATATAGTTGGATGAAGTAAAGATAAGTGCAAAAAAAACATAGTACTGCTATTCAGTGAAATTCATAAACATTTAAGTAAAATATATTTCAATTTACATTAAAATAAAAGAATCATATCTACCATTTACATTCCAATAAAAGAATCATTTCATTTACCTAAGACAATCCAACTGTGCTAGAGTACGACCTGAATCCAGGTGTGGAAAAACACAGCTTGGGAATTTATTTTCTATCTATTTCACTTATTTACATAATCATTGCCATTTCTACTATAATCTATAATTTTACTGAACTTAACATTACATAGTTTACTTTTCATTTATAAACCCTAAACACTAACATGCATGTAATCGATAAACTAAGAATTATTTAATTGAAGACAGTAAAAATTAAATAGAACCTGTTGAGGACAAGACGACAACAGCTTAAGGAGGCTGTTCCTCCCAAGCAAACTTATGGAGAGCGCTCAGACAATGCTTCCTTAGGACCCATGAGCTTTGTTCCTTGTCTTCTTGGCTGAGAACTGGGTGGAGAATGCAACTGTAAGACCTCTGCTACCTGACTGGTCCAATTACCTCAGTAATAAAAATCTGCTCTCAACAGTATGAGTTTAGCTTAGAATATGCAACTAGATCAATATCAGCAATTATCCCCTCAAATACACTCCAGACTCCCCTCCATTGAATTTCTCTTAAGTAAAATTCATTCACCCTGAATGATCACTTCTATAGAATAAGCAGCCCTAGCTCTCTTCAATGGGAAATTTTATAGAGATTCCTACGTCTTCTGGGTCACTTTTCATTAAATGAGCCACCTGCTCTGATTCCACTTTCTTGGGGAATCATGATGAAAAATATAGGGAAGTTGCCACCTGAAACAGTTGGAAGTGGATTTAGGATGCTGCCACATGTTAGTTTGCTATCCACATAGTCTCCTCCAGTAATTGACTAGTAAACACTCTTTTAACAGCTTGCCTAAGCTGTTGTCTCCTCATTTATTTATGTATAAATAAATAATTCTAAATTTACATTAAATATTCTTGACCCCACTGGGTCATCAATTACAAATTAGCATAAAATTAACACAATGTTCCTCAAATATTATAAAATTGTTTTTGCAAATTGGAGCATGTGACATACACACCCCCTTAAACTATAACGTTGTCCTCGATGCCATTTATTCCTCATCCTGAGAGTTCCCCTGAAATAGAATTGGATATGCATCCTGCATATAACTCTCCAATTCCCAGGTGACTTCCTCTAGACTAAGGTGCTTCCATTGCACCTTCACTTGACCAATGGTGCGGTTCCGAAGTGAGATCTCCCACCACTCGAGGATACATTCTGGTTCCACCAGAAAATCTCCTTCATGTTCCACCTGCACAACATTCCAGTTAATAACATGAGTAGCATCATGCACATATTTCTTTAATACAGAAATGTGAAAAACATTGTGAACTCTTAAATTTGGTGGTAAATCTAACTGATAGGCTACCTGTCCAATCCTGGACAGTGTTTCAAAAGGACCACAATAACGAGGTGCTAGTTTGGCACAACTACCCAACCTCAGAGAACTCTTTTTGGGACTCACCTTAATGAAAACATGTTCACCTACCTAGAACTCTTTTGGAGTTCTTTTAAGGTCTACTTGAATTTTCTGTCGATCTTGCGCAATTTTCAGATTACCTTGTACCAGCTTTACATTTACTTCCATTTCTTTCAATAATTCAGGTCCTAATACTAACTTGTCTACCTGATTACTCCAAGAGATGGGAGTGTTACATTTCCTTCCATAATTTAAAAAGGACTATATATAGCTGAAGCTTGATAATTATTATTATAAGCAAATTCTACTAGGTGTAAATAATCTTCCCATTTACCTGGCTGTTCCTTTACATACATTCTTAGTAGATATTCCTTCATTGTTTTGGATCTATGACAGTATTTATAATTAAGCCATAATGACTTTTATCCTTAACATAATTAATTCCATTTACAAGAATGAGTTCTTCCAAGGTTTCTTTCTATCGTAAAGATTATAGTACCTAGTCAATTATAGAGTCTTACAGTGAGTCATAGAGCTCACGATCTTGGCATATAATTACTTCTACTGTATCATGAACTTACTGCTATTTTCATGTTTAATACTCAAATGTACTGCTCTTGATGTATGAACATAATCCTATGTTTTCCAAAGGTAAAGTTTACCATGCAAAAATTAGTTACTTAGGAGAAACTTTTTCAATAAGGTCAAACTTCAGTCTTCTTGAAGACTCCTTCATTTATCAGCATCAAGTATTTATGTGGATAAGTTTAGAGCTCTTCATTTTATAAAAAATATTCTAAAAAACCACATATCTATACTCTAATTCTCCTTTACTAGTCGTGAAACAATACTAGCTTGTTTGATTTGTTTGCAATTACGATTATCTTCTTGCACTGCTAGTAGTCAAGCTATGTACATGGTATTGAGTTTATAATCATGATGCAATTGATATTGTAATGTTAAAATTCTATATTGATTTATAATTTACAATATTAGGCTATAACAAGAATACTAACTTGTAACCTAAGGTAGTTTTACTACCTAACAACTACTATCATATAGTCGAAACTAAAGGTAAAATACATTATAAGTTTTTGTTCCTATAATCTACCAGTTCCAATGCATGGTCTAAAAAATAGCATGATTGACATTGTAATCAATCATATGAACTATCCAAATGATCGATGGCAAGTTGACATGATGAACAATCATATGAAACATTATATTATGGTCGATAACGTGATTTGTATTATTGGTAAATGACATGCACTTTTATAATATAGTTGATAGCATGGTTTATATTATTGGCAATGATATAATTTAAAATCGAATGTGTAGTGTTGACAATAGAACTTCGACCCACACTTGGTCAAATTTCTGGAAGGGTGCATGGACAATCGTCATCCATGCATTGGTTGAATTAAAACGAAAGAAACCCTACTCCTTTGTATTTGGCTCCGAGGGTTTGTCTACTTGCAAGCTGCACTGTGGGACTCCTTGCATCCATGAGAGGCCTATTCCTTCCTTGTTTGTTGTCTCCATAGTCTGCATTACTGTGGGAAGTGGTTTAGGTATCATAGTTTGTATTTTCAGTTTTTGTTGTGAGTAAAGAATCACTTTGTGAGTGGTTCAAGACTTCTTAAAATGGCTCGAAGCCCGTAAATGGTTTTACCCTATGATTGCTCGTTCCTTGCCTCGGCATCGTGGAATTTTGAGACTGTCTCCTTGTTGTCTCTGTAATGTCCCAGTTTTGACCCCATTACATTAGATGTATATCATGTATAAATTGTAATGATCATGGTGTGGAGCTAAAGTCCAAGACCCTGCCATTTATCGATTATGTTATGTTTTGGATTTGAATTGTCACTGAAGGTATATCGGGGCATGCATCATACATTATGTTGGTCATCATGTAAATATGCATCTATAATTAATTAAATGAACCCAACCAGCTATGATCGCGGCAACTAAAATGAGAAAGGGGCATGATTTTCACAAGGATAAGGGTGGGGAAATTGTTAAACCTTGGCCAATGAGAGAAAACCCATGTGCCCTCTTTCCTTGTCATATTTCCAACCACCTTCATTAAGAATCTCTGCTGGCAGTTGAGGCAGTTATTGTCTAGGAATGGGTGTGGTAGGATTGTCAGTCCTCACCCACACGCACACTCCACCCCTATGGACTTCACTCACGCAGGCAATTCCACTCTCACCACGATTTTGTCTGTTTTTCTCCTCACGCACAGGCTCTGGGTGGTTTTGGTCTCACATAGACATTTTATTCCTCTCCATGAGTTGCTGAACACCCATGCACTGCAATTTCACGTCCTCCCTGTAGTTGTTCACCTTCACGCACTTCCCATATGTCTGCTCATTGTTTTCACGCACAGGAATTTTCCTGGGTTTTACCCACGCGGTTTTCTTTTGCAGATTTGTGAATGGTGTGGATGGAACCTTCCCTCACGGGTTGAATTGTGGGCTCTACATTGCTGTTCCTCACACACATGTCATGAGACTGTAAATTCCTTCCCAGTGTGGTCTGTGTAATTTCTTCCAGTGACTTCATTGCCCAGAACGGGTTGCTGTTTCTCCACGTTGCTGATAATGTATGCTGTTATGTTTCTCTTTTGGGACTGTTGCTTTCCCATGTTGTGAGCTGTGTCTGTGGTACGTTTGGGGAATGCTATAATCCGTTGGGAATCGTTTTGGCCACGATAGGGCCAAGAACGATTCAGGATTTGGCTTTCCTTGTTAAGCTGTGACAGTTAAATTAATTGCCTGAGTGCAATGGTTGGTATTCAGACTGTATTGGGAGCAGGGATGGGGGCTTGGTTTTCTTGATAAACCTGGTGGCTGGAAACCACACAGACAGAGCTAGAGGGCTGTCCTTCTTCTCCATCACCCCTGAATAGAACTGGAAGGGAATGCAGGGCCTGAGGGACTGTGTAGCAGAGAAGGGACTGATTCCTTGTGTTGGGTGTGTTTGGGTGTCTTAGAGGTCAGGCTAGTTCTAGTGTAGGTGTTCTTGTCTCTGTAATGAGCTCACCAGCTTAGCATTAAGCCTTTCCCACTCCTTTATGGCTTGATAAACCCAACTTTGTTGGCTTGTCTGTGTGTTTTGTATATCCTTGGCTATGTGTAATCCTGCTAGTTCCCTTATTCCTTGGAGAATCATGCCCAGCTCAGGGGTGGCAGCGCTGCTGAGAGATTAAGGAGCACACTGGCCTATGGTTCGGTGGAACATTGCAGCGACATAGCTGGTTGCGGATCGATTTCATCATAAGATAAGTGATTTTATCCATTTTACTTCTGCAACTGTAAATTATGTTAATGAAAATGATGAACATGTTAAATGAATTCTTGCTTGAGTGTATGATGTTTCCGCTATGCCTGATAGATGTTTGCATCTATGCATGATAAATGTTCATGTGTGTATGTTTAAGCATTCTGTGTTAGCAAATTTGTGAATGCACATGTTCATGGGGCTCTTAGCCCGTGTGTTCGAAGCTTGTAGTCGCGTCCTCCTTGCCGGTCGGAGGCATGGGGACATGACAGTGTCTATTGTAGAGTTGGCATAAGGGTTTGCTTGCTTCTCAGTTTAGTTCACTCGAGTTGGTAACTATTTTATTCTCGGCTCGAGATTATTTTTACTCATAGGTATACATTTTTACTCTGCTCACATTCCTTTTTGCCATTGATTTACTAAGTTAGGGTTTTCTTATAACTTATGAACAGAGCTTGATTTATGTTTGGTTCTATTTTCTTACAGGCTCCTGTTGACAGCTCCAGACTTTGAATGGAATGCAAGCTCGTGCTTCGATGAACTGGTAAGCCCTGGTCTCGTCGTGGGTTCTACTTGCTTGCGATATGGGTTGTTGGATCAAGGTTCTTGTGGTTGAAAATATGGCTTCGGATTCTCCGTTGGTTAAGATTTTTAGTTTGTTTTTTAATACCTATATTTTAATTGAAAACCCTTGCGGTGCTTCGTTGGGTAACACAGGATCTTGAGCCGTGATGTGTATGTGGTTTCGGTTAAACAATTTCATCCTTATGGCTTAATGATGTAATGTTGTTTGTTTAATATTATGAAGAAAAAATCCTTTATGCTTAGAGATTTTAAAAGACCTATTTCTCATTCGCTTCAGTTTTTCTTTTACATTTGAACTTTAAGAAAAAGAAGACCGTGGACTGGGTTTTACTCATCTAGTCAGTAATGTATTTTATTTACTATTAATATAAAAGACTTATATATATTTGGTTTATTTAGAAGGTTGGGGTTTCTACCCATCGTTTCTACATGCTATATGCCTACCTTTGATCAAATATTTATAATGCGAAAGGTTAAAAATTAATGGTTTACTTTGCTCAGGATTTACATTTATATTGTATTTATTAATTCTCTGTATTTATAATTATTTTTCAGCTCTGTTTAGAAGAGATTGTTAATTTATAGAACTCATCTTTTAAGGGTTAAAATAAATACTCTAAACCCTACAGTTTATGAAATTCTTGTTTTTGCTTATAGTATTCTTGACTCTGTTATTGAGAAATAGAATAGTGAAAGATTATATGACTTACAGTTATAAGTATGATGCTAACTCTATATGAAATGAAAAAAATTTAAACAGTTTCGCTTCTAATTTTTAGTTAAGAAAAATACTTAGGTTTTTAGTGCAGTATACATGAAAACTAGAGTAGTATTGACTCACAGTAATTTCTGTTAAACAAAACAAAACAAAAAATATTATAAAAGAATCCTTAGCTCCTAGATAAGACACACTATGGTCTATAAAGTAAATATTTATCAATTGTTTTATTATTTTTCTTTTTACATGTTATCTCAAATATTATTTATTTAATTTACTATTGTTAACTATAATATCTTTATTTTCTATCAGTATACTAATACTGAAATAATAATAATATTTACTATTTTCTTTATACCTGTGTTTCAATTTAGTTGGCTGAAGTAAAGATAAGTGCACACAAAACATAGTACTGCTATTCAGTGAAATTCATAAACATTGTAGTAAAATCTAGTTCTATTTACATTCAAATAAAATAATCATATCTACCATTTACATTCCAATAAAAGAATCATTTCATTTACCTAAGACAATCCAATTGTGCTAGAGTATGACCTGAATCTAGCTGTGGAAAAACACAGCTTGGAAATTTATTTTCTATCTATTTCACTTATTTACATAATCATTGCCACTTCTACTATAATCTATAATTTTATTGAACTTAACATTACACAGTTTAATTTTCATTCATAAACCCTAAACACTAACATGCCTGTAATCGTTAAACTAAGAATTATTTAATCAAGACAGTAAAAATTAAATAGAACCTATTGAGGACAAGACAACAATAGCTTAAGGAGGCTGTTCCTCCCAGTGAAACTCCTAGAGGGCACTCAGACAATTCTTCCTCATGACCCCCAAGCTTTGTTCCTGGTCTTCTTGGCTGAGAACTGGGTGGAGAATGCAACTGTAAGACCTCTGTCACCTGATTGGTCCAATTACCTTAGTAATAAAAATCTACTCTCAGTAGTATGATCTTCAAGTTAGAAGCTGCAACTAGATAAATCTTAGCAGTTATCCCCTAAAACACACTCTAGACTCCCCTCCATTAAATTTCTCTTGAGTAAAATTCATTCACCCTGAATGATCACTTCTCTAGAATTAGCATCCCCAACTCTCTTCAATGGGAAATTTTATAGAGATGCCTAGGTCTTCTGGGTTAGTTTTCATTAAATGAGCCACATGCTCTGATTCCACTTTCTTAGGGAATCATGACCACAAATATAGGGAATTTTCCACCTGCAACGGTTGGAAGTGGTTTGAGGATGCTGCCACATGTTAGTTTTCTCTCCACCCAGTCTCCTCCACCAATTGACCAGTAAACACTCTTTTAACAGCTTCCCTAAGATGTTGTCTTCTCATTTATTTATTTATTAAAATATTCTGAATTTACATTAAATATTATTGACCCCACTCAATCATCAATTACAACTTAGCATAAGATTTAACACAATGTTCCTCAAATATTATAAAATTGTTTTTGCAAATTGGGGCATGTGATAGTACACATACTGGCTTAATGAGCTATAAGACATCAAAACACATACATCCGAGTGTACTATCTCTAGTATTCCTTTGGCCTTGCTTTCATTGATGGGGAATGTATTCTTAGTATTCTTTCCTTGTGCACATCCTTTGAAAATGTCTTCAGGCTTTTCCTGGATCTCCGAAAATCTTGAGACTGCTTCTCTTTCCATCGATAGTGCTCTGTAGTGCACATGTGCAAGCCTTCTGTGCCATAGTTTGCTTGGTTCAATTGAATCATGAACCAATTCTTGTTCAAGTTGTCCCTTTAGCTTATAAAATCCTTCGTCTTATTCTCCAATCATTGTTGTATCCTTTATTGTCTTTCCTTTAAGCCACATCATAACTATGTCCATCAACAAATGAAACCCTAACTACCTTTGCATCTAGTGTAGAGATGGAGAGAAGATTCTTCTCCAATCCTGGAACATCTATCAAATCCTTCATGTTGAAGGATCGCCAGAGTCAAGATTGTATGAAGCTTCTCCACTCCCTTTTATAGGGTATTGATAATCATCCCAAAGTTTCACCTTGTGTGGTGACTCATGCTAAAACATATTGATGAATGATTCCTTATATCTCTTCATGTGTTTAGAAGCTCCATTATCCACAAACCAATCATTGCTTCTATGTGAGATAGTGTCAGTAAGTGTTGATATTAGTTCATACTCTTCATCTAAATCATCCTTCTCCCATATGAATCTTTTTGTTTGTTGGTTCATCGTCTTCGGCAAAATGACCATAGTGTCTCTTTTTCCTGATGGAACAATCTCGTACAAAGTGTCCATTTTCATCACAAGAATAGCATCGAACATTGGAAGGATCTCTTTCGGTCTTGTTTTGTTTCTTGTCCTTCTTCTTGTTGTGATGAAGGTTCTCCTTCCTCTCCTTCTTCCTGAAGTTCTTCCTAGTGTGAACTGTGAGAGCTTGATATTCAGTTTCTCTCATATTCTTTTCTCTTATCACGAGTCGGGATTCTTCTTGTGCACATTCTTCTCAGAGTCTGTTGAAAGAGATTAGCCTCCTTCTTGCACAAATCCCATGAATGAATGAGTCCCATGATATAGGGAGACCATTCAAGGTAGTCATTAAAATTTCTCCTTCTTCGACAGTCTCTTCAATTGCTTCAAGTTGTTCTTTTATTTGAGAAACCCTTGTGAAGTAAGATTGTATAGTCTCAGAGTTTTGTATCCTCACATTCTTCAACTAGTTCCTCAAAGTCATCTTTCTATTGATGTTCTTTCCTTTGAACATATTTTTCAAAGCATCATATACCTCCTTCGGTGTATTGAATGAAGACACATAGGGGATGAGATGATCCTTAATAGAATCTGTAATGATTCTCTTTGCCTTATCCATGCTTCTGTTATGGGTAGCCTTATCATCATATTCCTCTGGTTCTAGAACTTCTCTAGTGATAAACTAATCCAAGTTATTTTCTTCAAGGATCAGAGAGATTATGTACTTCCATGCTTGAAATTTATCATCCCCTCCAATATTGTCCTCAATATGAGTATGGGGAGTCATATTTTAAAATTAGAACCTAAAATGGAAGTAACAAATATTTAGATCTTACCGATTTGAGGTGTATGACCTGGTTCCAAAGCTGGTTGACCTAAGGTTTGTTAGAGAAACCTTATTTCTCCAAAATTGGAGTTTGGGAGTCCTGTTTGGACAGAAAGATGCACCACCTTGAGATGAATTTCTCAGCAAGGTCACTTTTTGAAATTGAGGGTGAAAGCCACTGAAACTGGATGCCCTAGTTCCTATCAGCAAAAGTGACATGGTAAAAAATGAATCTTGTTCAATTTTGAAATGGATACCACCAAAATATGTGCCTTACTAAGGTGAGTTATCCTACACCTCTTTTATTTATGATCTATGTAGAGAACACCTTGAACTAGGAGGCCCTAGTTTCTACTGTCGTACAGTGCCTTCATTTAGAGAGGCTCAAATACCATGTTAGTTTTTCTTTAGATATGATTATTTTATCTAGGATCTTTATATGAAAAAATAATAAGTATAGAAAGATGCATAAGATATAAAATATACACGAGACACAAATATTTTCACTGAGGAAACCATAAAGGAGAAAGCCCCACAAACTTCCTAAGAATAGTAAGATGAACAAATCCAGTAATAAGAAGTATTCAACAACTATCTCTCTCTCCTCCTTTCTATCTCTATCTCTCTTATATGAACTTGAGAGTGTGAGGTGTGTAAAAATGAGGGAGACCGCCTCCCTATTTATACCTTTCAAGTGACTAACCAAACATAATACTAGGCCCCACTTGTCTTCCCTTATAGGGCCCACTTCTCCTAGAAAGACTCCAAACACACATTACATGATGTTACATTGGAGACTATTTCCCCAACTTACAATGAAGGTTGTACCTCAAGATTTAGACACAATTAATACATCCCGCAAGGAGGTAAACACATATCCAATGGGGGTACAAAAATATACAATGATAATATATATCAAAATATCTTATGAAGTTACACATACATCAACAATTATGTTGTGTGTGATTTCTTGAACACTAGTCTTCCATCTTCAACCCTGAAGTAGAGGTTGGAATTCTATTTACTGGTGGTAAATCCTAATATCATCAGGAAGCTACCCATCATGTTCTACCATGTCCTTGGCTGTTTTTTCAATCTATGCAAGGCCTTATTCAATTTGCACACATAAGTATTCATGTCATGTGTCTCGAATACTAGTGGTTGTTCCATGTACACTTCCTCCTCTACTGCACCATTCAAGAAAGTTTTCTTGACATCCATTTGGCATACTTTCCATTTTATAACTATTGTCGATGCAAGTATGGTACTAATGGAAGTGTACCTTGCCACTGGTGCAAATGTCTCTTCATAGTCTATGCCTTCTTTCTCTGAGAAGCCTTGTTCTATGAACCTTTCCTTGTATTTCTTGATGTTTCCATCTGTAGCATGTTTGATCTTGTAGATCAAGTTTGAAGTCATGACATACTTCTTCTCTAGTCTTGGAACTATCTCCCATACATCATTCTTCATGATCGACTGATATTCCACCATCATATCCCCCTTCCATTATTTTTTTTTTATCCTCTTCATAGGTGGAAGATTCTCTGCCAATGATGTCACATAGCAGGGCCACATAGCTATTGTAGGACTTTGTCCTTTTTATCTCTCTATGTACTCCTTTTGGAGTGCCATACCTTTCAACTTCTTGTATGAGCTCACGTGCCAATGTTGGTTTCCTCTTGTGGGAGTCCTTCTCAAGGATTGTCTCTACTAGCTCTTGTGGTTGCATCATGTCATGATATTCATGGTCTTCTAGAACTGCTTCTAAAATTTCCATATCTCAAACACTTTTCTCTTTAGGTTCCTCGACCTCTTGAATAGATATCCTCCTAGATTTGAAGCATGTCAAGTCTTCATCAAAGGTTACATCTTTACTGATGTTGATCTTCTTGAATCCTGGAAAGTATATTCGGTAGGAATTTGATGTATCACTGTATCCTATGAATATACCCTTCCTCCCAAAAGGATCAAGCTTGGTCGTTTTCTCCTTTGGGATATGTATGTACACCAAGAAACCAAATATTCTCATATAGCTAACTTCTGGTTTCTATCCTAAGAAATCGTGATCAGGAGTCTTGTTGTGAAGTACTCAATGATGAGTACAGTTATGTAGATACATTTATGTTCTTGCTTCCTCCTCCCAAAGGTGCATAGGAAGTTCTTTGTCATGCATCATTTCTCTTGTTGCTTCCATGATGGTTCAACTCTTTCATTATACAACCCCATTCTACTGAGCATTGTATGGAGTGCTCAACTCCCTCTTTATCCCAGACTCTCTGTAGAGTTCCTTGAAGTCTTCTGATGTGAATTATCTTCCATTATCTGATCTTATAATCTTAATATTCCTATCAATCTAGTTCTCGACCAAGGATTTATATTCCTTGAACTTACTAAAAATTTCACTTTTCCCTGTCAAGAAATATATCCAAGACTTACGTGAGAAATCATCTATAAAGGAGATATAGTACATATACTGGCTTAATGAGCTAGAAGCCATCGAAACACATACATCTGAGTGTACTATCTCTAGTATTCCTTTGGCCTTGCTCTCACTGCTGGGAAATGTCTTCTTCGTATTTTTTACTTGTGCACATCCTTTGAAAATGTCTTCAGGATTTGCCTGGATCTCTGGAAATATTGAGACTACTTTTCTTTCCATCGATGTTGCTCTATAGTGCACATGTGCAAGCCTTTTGTGCCATAGTTCGCTTGGTTCAATTGAATCATGAACCAATTCTTGTTCACATTGTCCTTTTAGCTTGTAAAATCCTTCTTCTTATTCTCCAATCATTGTTTTATCCTCTATTGTTTTTCCTTTAGGCCACATCATAACTATGTCCATCGACAAATGAAATCCTAACTACCTTTGCATCTAGTGCAGAAATGGAGAGAAGATTCTTCTCCAATCCTAGAACATCTGTCCCATCCTTCATCTTTAAGGATTTCCTGGAGTCAAGATTGTATGAAGCATCTCCACTCCCTTTTATAGGGTATTGATAATCATCCCGAAGTTTCACCTTGTGTGGTGAATCATGCTCAAACATATTAACGAATGATTCCTTATATCTCTTCATGTGCTTAGAAGCTCCATTATCCACGAGCCAATCATTGATTCTGTGTGAGATAGTGTTAGTAAGTGTTGATATTAGCTCATACTCTTCATCTAAATCATCCTTCTCCCATATGAATATTTTGTTTGTTGGTTCATCATCTTTGGTAATATGACCATAGTGTCTCTTTTTCCTGATGGAACAATCTCTTATGAAGTGTGCATTTTCATCACAAGAATAGCATCGAACATTGGAAGGATCTATTTTGGTATTGTTTTGTTTCTTGTCCTTTTTCTTGTTGTGATGAAGGTTCTCCTTCCTCTCCTTATTCTTGAAGTTCTTCCTGGTGTGAACTGTGAGAGCTTGATATTCAGTTTCTCCCATCTTCTTTTCTCTTGTCATGAGTCGAGCTTCTTCTTTTGCACATTCTTCTCAGAGTGTATTGAAATAGATAAGCCTCCTTGCACAAATCCCTTGAATGAATGAATCCCATGATCTAGGGAGACCATTCAAGGTAGTCATTACAATTTCTCTTTCTTCGACATTCTCTTCAACTGCTTCAAGTTGTTCTTTTATTTGAGAAACCCTTGTGAAGTAAGATTGTATAGTCTCATAGGTTTGTATCTTCACATTCTTCAACTAGTTCCTCAAAGTCATATTTTTGTTGATTTTATTTCCTTTGAACATCTTTTTCAAAGCATCATATACTTCCTTGGGTGTATTGAATGAAGACACATAGGGGATGAGGTGATCCTTAATAGAGACTACAATGATTCTCTTGGCCTTATACATGGTTCTGTTATGGGTAGCCTTATCATCATCTTCCTCTGGTTCTGAAACTTCTCTAGTGATAAACTAATCCAAGTCATTTTATTCAAGGATCAGAGAGATTATGTACTTCCATGCTCGAAATTTATCATCCCCTCCAAGCTTGTCCTCAATATGAGTCTGGGGAGTCATATTTTCAAATGAGAACCTCAAATGGAAGTAACAAATATTTATATCTTACTGATTTGAGGTGTCCGACATGGTTCCAGAGCTGTTTGACCTAGGGTTTGTTAGAGAAACCTTGTTTCTCCAAAATTGGAGTTTGGGAGTCTTGTTTGGACAGAAATATGCACCACCTTGAGAAGAGTTTCTCAGCAAGGTCACTTTCTGAAAATGAGGTGGGAAGCCACTGAAACTTGATGCCCTAGTTTCTACAAGCAAAAGTGACATTGTAAAAAATGAATCTTGTTCAATTTTGAAACTACTACCACCAAAAGATGCACCTTACTAAGGTGAGTTATCTTATACGTCTTTTATTGATGATCTATGGAGAGAACACCTTGAACTAGGATGCCTCCATTTCTACTGTCGTACAGTTCCTTTTTTCAGAGAGGCTCTAATACCATGTTATTTTTTCTTTAGATATGATTAGTTTATCTAGGATCTTTATATGAAAAAATAATAATTATAGAAAGATATATAAGATATAAAATATACACGAGACACAAATATTTTCACCAAGGAAACCATAAAGTAGAAATCCCTACAAACTTCCTAAGAATAGCAAGATGATCAAATTTAGTGATAAGAAGTATTCAACAACTATCTATATCTCCTCCTTTCTCTCTCTATCTCTCTCATACGAACTTGAGAGTGTGAGGTGTGTAAAAATGAGGGAGACCGCCTCCCTATTTACACCTTTCAAGTGACTAACCAAACATAAGACTGGGCCCTCACTTGTCTTCCCTTAGAGGTCCGCATTCTCCTAGAAAGACTCTAAATACACATTACATGATGTTACATTGGAGACTATTTCCCCAACTTACAATGAAGGTTGTACCTCAATGTTTAGACACAATTAATACATCCCGCAAGGAGGTAAACACATATCCAATGCGGGTACAAAAACATACAATGATAATATATATAAAAATATCTTCTAAAGTTACAAACACATCAACAATTATGTTGTGTGTGATTTCTTGAACACTAGTGTAAAGATAACCCACCAAGGGGTTATGCAATCCTTGGTAGAACACTTAAAATAAAACAATAAAAACTTTAAACAAAATAATCAATCCACACTCTTCAAAACACAATACAAGCACAGATCACAAAGGTCAAATTTAATGAATCAAAGAATGTGCTTCCTTGATATTATAATGGAAGTTAAAAAGTCACACTTTACTACAATATAGACTAAATGGGGCCTTTTAAGTTTTCCAAGAGAAGGTTTATGTGTCTCCTTTGCAACCTTCAATATCCATGCTTCCATCACTAATGGATATCATGAAGGGAAAAATTCGAAAAGGTTAAATGGCCTCCTTATATTTATGGGATAATTTTGGTAGAGTAATGAGGTTTTTATGATATGGAAATTGTGTGTCTTAAATGATGAGACTGATATATTTTTAATAAGAACAAGAGTGGTTAAGAGAAAGATCTAGATTGAATGTGTACACTCTCCATCATCTTGAGTGCTCAGTAGAGAAATTAGGGTTCTCAAAACTAGATCTTTAATTAGCTTTGGATCATGATAAGGGTTGTGTCCAATTTTTTTTGTCTCATTTGTTCTTCAAGAAGTGGGAAATAACAATTTTATTTTCTTGAAAATTAGTTCTTAGGACTAGGTCACACCTATCAGGGTAATAGTTCTAACCATGGTCCCATTTTAGAAGGAAAAAACCTCAACTTTTATGGTCAATTGCATAATTTGACTTTCAATTTTTTGAATATTTAATCACTTCCTCGGATCATATGGGTGGAATGAGATGGGAAAATGGCGTCTATACTACCACTATGATGTATAAGGGTGATGAAGCTAATGACATTGCTAGTCAGAAAATTTTGGTTGTTAATAGAAGGAGGAAAGGTATAGGTTTGTTTGTTTCTCATTTTATTATTAATTAGCAGTGCATTGTTTCTCTATAGTATATTTTCATTTTTAAAACTACTTGAAATAAATAACAAGTTTTTCTAGTCAATTTCTTGTATTTTTGTTATATATTTTCTAAAATTTGTCTTCATAAATTCTAACATTAATTATAGAACGCACTCGTGAGTAGCCTTAATTTTTCTAGTATTTAGTTTCGTATAAGAATTCTTTTACATTGTACAATTTATTTACCATAATTTGAGAAAATTTAACCCCACAAGAGGTTACAACCCAACCGATCCTTTTGAACTACCATTTGACATTCCTCTAAACATGATATACACATGCATTAGCTAATAGAAAAATACAAAAGAACATTCCTTCCAAATATGATTTCTTCATCAACAACTTTCATATCCTAGGGAGCAAGTTCTACATATCAACACTTCCGTCTCTTAATTAGTAATGTAATTTATATTGTAGCTAGACATCCTCTTAAAATGTATTTTTTATCATTAGGCCATAAGTCAACATAAAGAGTTACGGGCTTTCCTCCACCACGTCAAGAATTCATGGATATAGTGATGGAGTTTACTATGTTGGACATCTTCCAAAGCAATCAATTATCCAATTTGTATCAATTATCTTTCTTCAATGTTTCTATGATTTTATGTCAACTTCTCTTAATGTAGGCAACTTACTAATACTAATGCAACTATTCATTCTTAGTATAATTTAGATAAATAAATACAGTAGACAACTATTCATTCTTTGTGTTCTTGAGTCACATAAATAGAGTGACTTAAATAAAGTGGAAAATTAGTTTTTTTAAAGTTCTTTTCAGTTTTTTAATTAGATATGTTTTATACCATCTTAATAAAAAAAAATATTATTTTATTATTATTATTGAAAAATAAACAAACATTTAAAACAAAAATATAGATATAAATATACTTTAAAATGATGTTACCAACAAATATTATTATATAAAAATTTTAATTAAAATGAAAGTGTTTTTTTAATTAAGAATAGGTAACTCATTTCTCAAAAAAATCTCACTCAAAAATATTTAAATATTTATAAAAAACTTAATATTAATTAATTAAAATTTTAACAGAAATTCATTTTTTATAAAAATAATTTAAATAGTTTAATCCACAAGATGTAGAACAGTTGGTGGTAGGGTATGGTTAAGATTACCCCTAATCTAGAAGGTCGTCGGTTCTAATCCCGTCTGATACCAAAAAATCCAACCATGTTAAGGGTTGGTGCGGTCCAGGCCGGGTGCGATCCCTGGGTGAATTTGACGGCTTAGATATCCCTGGTTGGTGGTTTCTTAGCCAATGGCAACCCTTCTAGTCAAGGGGGTTCCACCACTTTGCCAACCAAAAAAAATAATTTAAATAGTTTAATATTAATTAATTACAATTTTAATGAAAATTCATTTCAAATAAAAGTATTTTAAATATTAGTAAATGAAAAAGTAATTATTAATTAATAAAATCAATTTTTTATAAAAATATATTTACTATCAATAATTAATGAAATTAATTTCTTGTAAAAATAATAGGTGTAGTCTAATATTCTAAGTTTTTAACATTTTTTGAGTATATTTTTATTGTTTTGTTTTAATTTATGTTGAAAATGTGTAAACAATCATAGAATCAATATATTAGCTATGAGAATTTTATAATCTAAGTTGGCAATGGGGTATTTTAGGGTGTTCAATTTATTTATGGATCAAAAGTACAATTTAAACATGCATCTAAATTTAATTTTTACCAATTTTTTTTTATCGGATTCCAACCAAAACCCACGATAAAGTCCAAAGCTTAGAATAAATAGACTACGCCAAAATAATATAGGAGTCACAGAAAGTTGTCACCTATTCCTAATCTGTTTTGTTATTTACATCAATAAGTTATAGGGTTGATTACAATAGGAAGAATGTGTTGGCATGACTTTGATGGGTATAATCATGATTCCCTTTCTCATGGAGATGTGGATGATATTGGTCTTGTGGTGAGGAGTTCCTATGATCATGACAAGTAACTACAAATTCTGAAGTAGTTTTGCTCTAGTATGAGTATGGCTATTAACACTCATAAAATAAAGGTTATAATGATCAAATATCAATTTCTCTAGTGCGGGTATGGCTATTAACGCTGATAAAATAAAATTTATAATAATTAAATATCAAAAGATCACATGTGATATCTTGGAATGGATCTTCATCATAAGCTTAATTTGAACTATAGAATTGAGGAAAGGGTTAACGAATGGTAGAAAGCTTACTATTGACTTGGAGAATAATTGCAAATCTACAAACCTTTGGCATTGGGATATGAAGAAACTCCTCTTTGAGACTCTTTTAGTGTTTCTATCTTATATGGATGTCAAGTTTGGGGATATGTCATATCTACACAATCATGGAGAAGGATTGAAAAAATTCAAAAATGTTTTTAACAGATTTTCCAAAATTTAAGGAAATACACCCTATCCTGTCCTCCTCATAAAAGTGAGTCTCTCCTTGGTTGAGAACATGGCTTACTAATATTTCTTCATACACTAGAGTCCTCAGTTGAGATCATGGCTATAACATGGGAGACAATAGGATTTCTAAGATTGTTTCATACTCTAATCAAACCCACCCATGACTTTAAGGGAGGTGAGGAAGATGTATCTCTATAGAATCACCAACTCTAATTTAGAAGATCAAAAGTATCTCTTCTTTTTCACAAGGGTACATATGAAAATCAGCATTACTAAAACAAGAACAAACTCCCATGGGCTCAATAGAGAAACAATGTGCTAAACAATTCTTAAAACACCATGAGAAGAAATAATTTTTCATTTTTTTATACAAGATGTTTGAATATAAAAATTCATTTTGCATAGAATTTCTATGTACACCGACATTAAAATATAATTGTAAAATATTTATTATAATAAAATGACCTTCCTAAACATTGAGCTTATCACAAGTATTGGCGATTAAAGAAAACCTAGTGATTTTTTAGCCTTTTAAGATCTAATATACCAAAATTAGTCTTATTCAAAGTTTTTCATCACTATAAAAACATTTTTTTTAATAAAATTATTTTCCCTTATAAATATTAATTAATGAAAAATTAAATAATAATTAATAATAAACACCATTTCTTACTCCAAAAAAATATTTAAATATTAATTAATGAATAATTAAATAATAATTAATAATAAAAACATTTCTTGCCAAAAAAATATTTAAAGTAGTTGATGGAAAACTAAATATCAATGGATATTAAATTTAATTAAAATAATTTAAAGATTAGTAAATGAAAACTTAAATAAAAATTGATATAATTGTTTGAAACATTAATTACTATTATTATTTAATTGTCAAAATATAATATATATTTTTACCTACTTAAATTTACACAATTATATCTTTTATTTATTTTTATTTATTAATTAATATATTTATTGAAAATGTATTTAAAAACTAAAAATATATAAAATCTAAACGTGGAAAGCATTTATAATTACTAAATTAGTTGTTTGTGCATCATCTATAATTGTAATTAAACTAATAGTTGTATTGGGTTTTAATTTAAGACACTTACATGTTGCAAACTCTATA
Organism: Pseudotsuga menziesii; assembly: GCA_001517045.1. NCBI lineage: Eukaryota > Viridiplantae > Streptophyta > Pinopsida > Pinales > Pinaceae > Pseudotsuga > Pseudotsuga menziesii. Next base: position 226,400 of record LPNX010111892.1, read on the forward strand.
AATAAAATTTATATAATAAAATATTATTTAATTAATTTTATTATGTTTAATAAACTAATTTGAATTGTTATTGATTACTTCTATAGGTGTTTTTATTTGATATTAGGGGTAGATTATGATGCATGTTTTTTCTCATAAGGACCAGGATTAGACAAGTGTACTCTTTAGATTGATTCTATGGCGGTGGTTCAAAATTCAAAATAAACAATTATGAAAAAAATATAAAAAGTAACTACTAACTGAGGAATGGATAAATGGTAACCATGCATGGATGACTCATAGTTGATAATTGGATAACCAACACTTCATGGCAAATAACTAGAATAATGTGAGATAAAAACAAACTAGCACACCCACATACTTTGTGGTTGGATTACATCGATAGAGATTAAATGGTTGAGAGATAGTTATGAAATGGAATATAGTTTGGAAATTTTTTTTATTCCTCGTATTCTTCTAGTTAAACAGGTTCAAGTATGAGTTATCTATGCCTAGTTACATGTTATCACATGCATTCTTCCTATTATCCATTTATCAACTAACAATTGTTTTTATATTATTTTTACTTTTATCTCACATTATTCTAGTTATCTGCCATGAACTGTTGGCTATCTATTCATCAGCTATTAGTTATCCATGCATTGCTAAAATTTATCCATTCATCAGCTAGCTACCAGTTTTTTTTAGTTTTTTTTTTATATTCCTTTATAATTGATCATTTTGAATTTTGAACAACTACCATAAAATCAATCTAGACAGTGCACTTGTCCCATCCTCATCTGTAGATGAAAAGGCATAGCTTGTAGTCCACCCCAAATCTCAAATAAAAACTTCTATCCACTTAAATACTAGCACATCCACATAGTTTGTGGTTGGATCATGTTGTTAGGGATCAAATGGTTAAGAGATAGTTATGGAATGGAAGAAAGTTTGTAAAAAAAAAATAAACCTCATATTCTTCAAGTTAAACGATTTCAAGTGAGAGTTATCCATGGCTAGCTACATGTTATCATCGAAATTCTTTTTGTTATCCATTTATCAACTATTAGTTATTTTTTATATTCTTTTTCTTTTTATCTCGCATTCTTCTAGTTATCTACCATGAACTATTGGTTATCTATTCATTGGCTATGAGTTATCCATGCATTTCTACCAGTTATCCATTCATCTCCTAGTTACCAATTATTTTTTATATTCATTTTTTATAACGAATTTTGAGTTCTACTTCCATAAAATCAATCTCGACAGTACACTTGTCTCATCCTCATTCGTAGATGAAAAAAGGATAGGTCATAGTCACAACAAGAAAAACCATCTTTTAGCACCACAAGTTAGCACCACTTATAGTTTTTGGTGTTAAAGTGGTGCTATTAGCACCACTTACAATTTTGTGCTGCTAAGGTGGTGATATTAGCACCACATATATTTGGTGTTAAGGTGGTGGTATTATTACCACATATATTTTGTGGTGTTAAAATGGTGTTAATTTTTATTGGAAATTATGTTTTTACTCATGTATATTAAGAGAAATGACATGTTGGCAAGTACCATAAAGTGGTTGTAATAATTTTTGTCACATGGACATGTACATGTAGAATTTATTTATGAGGATTTTCACCATAAACACAACCATTTTACAAATAATTATTTTTTAAATCATTTAATTTAATTATTTGTAATTTTTTCATTGGAATGAAAAATCAAGACTAATTTATAAGGTTTTGCACCACAATCCCAACAAATTAAATTTATTATTTTTATACTATTTAAACAAATAAATTCAAGTGTTTTAATTCAATTAACTTATTCATTTTTAATACTATTTAAAAATAAATATTTAACACTGTTAATATTGACAAACAATAAAAATAATCATTTTTAAATTATTCACATTATAAATTAGTAAGAAGAATTATTTAAATTGAAATTCGATTACTCAATTGAATTTGTTTATGTTGAGATTATTAAATTTTTTGATGGATAATAGTATCATTATTAGGTTTTACTCACTAATTAGGTTTTATTCACTAACTTAAGTCTATGTTTAGCACCACAAGTTAGCCCGACATTATTATATGGTGTTAATATGGGGATAATGGCATCACTTACAGGATAGTGTTAAAGTGGTGATAGTATTTGTTAATCCTATTAGAAATGGCATGCCACATCATATATATTAATTATAGAAGTGTTGCATGATACTTTGACAAGCACAATAAGGTGCTCATAAGCTCATTGTCACATTGACATATACAAATAAATTTGTATTATGAGGGTTTGCACCAACCATAAAACAAATTCACAAATAATTATTCTTCTAGATAATCCACTTCAATTATTATTTTTAATTATTATTCAAACAAATATTTTTTTAATACCAACCTTTGCAACATATCTATAACAATTTAATATATATGTATAAGTATAAAAATAATTGATTCAATTGTTTACTTTTTATAATATTGTCACTTAAAATATATATATATTTGAATTGTACAAAAGTATTATTGAAAGATGATGAAAGATAATCAATTTTAATATATTAAGATTATAAAGATGGTGATTAAATTGTTTTGAATTGAAATTATTTGTTTGAATGGCATTTTTTATTAGTAGCAATAATTAAGTACCAAAATTTTTGATAGGTATTAGTTCCATTAGCAAGACTTGAGCATTATTTAGAGTTTCGGGGCCCTAGACATGGTTGAGGGAAGAAAATTATACCTTGCATCTTAAAGGAATATTATAAACATATATGTCCAATAAAATCACCTCAAACCACTATACATGCAATTGTGAGGTTATTCTCAGCCTATGTGTGTGGATAGAATACTATTATGAAATTTTGATAAGTACAGATGGGACTAAGAGTCATTTACATGGTTAAGGGAGGAAACCAAGCCTTAGGCACCAAATAATGCTTTTATGCATTCAAGGATAATAAAGATGTATACATCTCCAACCATAAGGCATGACTTTTCAAGGGAATCCTTGGCCTTAGAATAGGGATATGGGTGGAATTTGCAAGGTTTTAAGGACTAGGTATGGGTTTTGGGGCCCTAGACATGGACAAGGGAGGAAACATGAAATTTAGATCCTCATTAGAGGAAATTTCAACTCAAAATGGGCCTCCTAAGGAAAATAATAGTTAAAGTAATAAAATAATATTTATTAATTTTGCAGGAAGAAAAGAAAACAACTACTCTTTTGTTCATATTTTTGACATATCTCCCCATTTTTTTACTCAAATTTTGATTAGGAGATCTCGTTGGGTGGGGAATTAAATTCCACATCCAACGAGTACCCACTCGGCATACTTTTGACAGACCCTGCTACCCGAAAAACAAGAAATACCTGAAAAAAACATGATGGTGATGTCATCATCACATTTTTTAGGTATTTCTTCCTTTTGGGGTAGCTAGGTCCGTCAAAAGTATGCCAAGTGGGCACTCATTGGATACAAACTTCCGCATCCATCGAGATCTCCTGATTGAAATTTGAGTAAAAGCACAAGGATATATGTCTAAAATACGAACAAAAATGTAGTTTTTTTTATGATACCTATCCCCAAATTTATATTAAAAAATTGTTGAAGACCTATACGGTATTTAAAATTTAAATAAATTTTATTGGATAACACATGATGACATGGAATTTGAATTAGGGTTAAAAGGCCCATTTTGAGTTGAAATTTACTCTAGTGAAAGTAACTATATAGGAATCTATGGCCAAGAAAGACACTTCAAATGACTATGCAAGACCATTTAAGTGTATCCTTGACATATGAGTTGAGATACCAATTCCATTAGGAGGAGATGAGAAATAGGCATGGGTCTCTATGCCTTTGACATGGTCAATGGAGGAAACATAGGACTTAGGAGCTAAAAGAATGTTCTATACACCCAAGGCCCATATTAATGGCTTGAATCACCACATTTTATATTCAGTGAATCTTTAACCTCTTAGTGAGGATACTAAGTACATCAGAAGGATTTGAATAGTAGATATGGGTATTAGGATTATGAAAATGGCCTACAAAAAAAATATTGGCTTTATACTCTAAAAGAAACTTTTATGCATAGAGGGTCAATAACAACACCTCAACCCACCACAAATGACCTCTGAAAGATTTCCTTCACCTAATAGCTGGATGGTAGTGACATTAAGAAATTGTTCAAGATTATGCATGGGTCTTAGAGCTGAGAGAAATGTTGGGGGAGAAAAACTGAAACTTAGGCTATAAAGGAAGCTTCTAGTCATCTAAGGCTTAGAGAAACAACTCATTCTACAACATAACACCTCTCAAGGGAATTGTTTTCTTTTGAGTGGGGCTAAGGGAGCCATTGGAATATTTTGAGTAGTAGGTATGGATTTCAAGGAATTTGACATGGTTTGGGGAGGAAATGGATTGATATGAATCCAAATAAATATTATAGGTACTCATTTCCATTAAAAATGCCTCAAACCACCACCTAAGACCTCTCAAGGTTATCCCCGACTTCAGGTGGAGATACATGTTCCATTATAACATTTGGGATACTAGGTATGGGTCTCTATTCCTTGAACATGATTGAGGAAGGAAATCTATGCCTTATTCCGTAAAGTAAAGTTATATGCATATAGGTTAAATAAAAATGCCTTGACTAACCAGACATCAACCTATCGAGCATATAATTGGACCAAGTATGTGTCTTAGGACCTTGTGCATGGTTGGCAGACAATTCCTAACACTAATCCATTAAATGCATACTAATGGAATATAGTCCCAAGAATGATTCCTTGAGCTAAATAACATGACCTATCAAGGGGATATTTGACCCCAAAATGGTGATGTGGATACCGTTATGAATTTTTTAGAACACGGTATTGTTCACAAGGCCTTAAACATGGTGGATGGAGGAAACCTATCCCTTAGGACCTAAAGGGATATTTTGTGCTTACAATAATAATAAAAATGCCTTGAACAAACACAAATGGCCTCTTAAGGGTATCCTTCACCTTCAATAGAGCATATTGGAACCTCTATGGTATTTTCAGAAATATGTGTAAGTATTGAGGCCTAAGCCAAGAAAGAGTGATGAAAAATTAACCTCAGTCCTAAAATTTAGTCTATGAAACTCAAGAGCCATGAATAAACCATTAACCTACCACACATGGGCGCTATGTAGGATAGTTGGTCTCTAAGTTTTAATATGGCACCATTAGAATTTTTTTGGCACCAAGGATGGGTCGTGGGATCATAGGAATGAATAAGAGAGGAACCTAAGCCTTAGTATGTAAAAAAATATTTTAGGTATCCTACTTCAAGAACAACACCTTGAAACACTGCACTAGATCTTCTGAGAGTATCACCTTCCTCCAAGTTGGGATATGAGTAGGTAGGGCCAACAAGATCACATTGAAACATCACACATGATCTCCTAAGGATATCCTTCAACACCAAGTGGAGATATGGGCACCATTAGGAGTTTTTTAATCTTGATCATTAGGTTTAGTTGTTTAGGTATTAAGCATGGTTGGTGTAGGAAGCTAGTGAATTGGGATATATAGGAAACTTTTGTGCATAAAGGCCTAAGAATGATGTATCCAACCACCAAAGTTAACCTCTCAAAGGGATATTTGTCTTTATAATCAGAATATGGGAAATGTTAAGAATTTTTTAGGCATAGGTATAGGTCTTGGGGCCCTAGACATGGTTAAGGAATGGAAACTATTCCTTAAGACTTAAAGGAAGCTTACAGATATCTATAACCAATAATGACAATTTAACAACTACAATAGACCTTTCCACGAATCTTTAGTCTCAAAGTAGGGTTCTTTGTGGCACATAGAGAATTTTAAGTCTATTTATAGGTTCCAACACCTTGGACATGGCTGGGGAGAAAAGAGAAGGACTTAGGTACTAAATGAAATTTTAGGCATTTTTGGCTAAAAACAGTGCCTACAACCACCACACATGACCTTCCAAGAGTATATTACACATATAAGTTGAGATATTAGTTCCATTATAAATTGTGAGAACTTGGTATGTGTCTTGGGTGCCCTATTCATGCTTGAAGGGGGGGGGGGGAATTGGGCCTTAATCCCTAAGAAAACCTTTTAAGAATCCATGGCCAAGAAGAACAACTTAAACAAACACACACGGATTCTAGAGAGTATCTTTAGTGTTTGAGTAGGGATTTCTATGTCATTATATTGTTTTGAATAGTAGTTAGGGGTCTTGAGGCTTTATACATAATTAAGGAAGGAAACACATGCCTTATGCCCTAATGGAATCTTTGAGGTATCCAGAACCATGGACAATATTTTAAAGAAACACACATCATTGGCCTAGGATATCCTTGGCCTCAAAGAGAGGATGTCATCACATTTAGGAGGGTTTGATAATTGTATATGAGTTTAAGGGCCTTGACATTGTCAAAGGAGGAAACCCAATCCTTATCGCCTAAAGGAAGCCCTAGAAACACAATACCAACAATAATGTCTCAATGTATAATACCTTTGGATGGTATGTTTTCACTCAAATTGAGGTATGTGTGTGATTAGGAGTTTTTTAGCATTGGGTATCGGTACTAGGGCCTTTGATATGGATATGATTATAATACGTGAATTATAATTCTTCAAATAACCATTCATGACTTCATAGGGGTATCCATGTACTATGTTTCTAAGTCTTGTGGCCATGATGGATTCGACATGGTTAGTGGAGGATACCTGAACCTTTTCCCTTAAAGGAATCTTGTAGCCATTTAAGGGTAAGAAGTTTTCCTCCACTAACCACACACAACCTCATAATTTGTATAATTGGCCCATAATTTAGGATGTTGTTATCGTTTTGTGGTGCTAATTAGTATGTACATGTCCTAATCCCTTGGGAATTATATTCCATGGAAGAAAAATGAATACTTGGGTTGTAAGAGACTTTGAAAAGGTATCCATGGAACTATGTATCTAAGTCTTGGGGACTTTGGGGATTGGACATGGTCATCGGAACATGCATTAATCTCAATCCCTAAAGGAATATTTTACATCCAAGGATAAGGAGGTTACCCACCAGCAACCCACAACCTTTTGAGGGTCATTAGCCTATGATTTGGGTTGTCATTGAAATTAAGGTGTTTAAGGAGTATGTACATGTCTTGAGGTGTTTGGAATGAAGGTCTACATAGGAACAACATTCTTTTGACCCTAAATAAATCATTCAAGATTCCAAAGCCATGAAAAATGCCTCGAACAACCACACATGACTTTTCAGGGGTATCCATGGCACTAGGTATCTAGGTCTTGTTTCCTTAGGGCATTCGACATGGTCAACAAAAGAGACCTGAACATAGGTCTTTAAATAAAGATTCTAGCATTAGCATATGATTGAGGATGTTATGATAATCAGATTATTTTGAGTAATATCTATTTTTGTCAAGGAATTAGGAATGATATTTTAGGGAAGAAGACTCTGTGTTTCACCCCAAATTAATTATCAAGGCATTTAGAGCCATGAACAATGTGTCAAGGAAGGATGCATAACTTCGTATGGGTATCCATGGAACCATTGTATTTAGGTTTTTTGCCTTGGGATGTTCGACATGGTCAGTAGAGGACACTTGATCCTCAATCCCTAAAGGAATATTCTATCAATATAAGGTTAAAGAGGTGGGATCCACCAACCACACATGGTCGCTTGAGTGTATTATTGGCTTATGATATAGGGTGTTGGTGAAAAAAAGTTGTTTTGAGTAATATGTAGGTGTCTCAGGGCCTTGGGAATGGTGTTCCATGAAATATGACCAAGCGTTTATCCCTAAATAAATTTTCATGGAATTGAAAGCCATGAACATTACCTCAAAGCACCATGCAATATTTTAGAGTGGTATCTATAGTGTTATGTGTTTGGATCTTATGGCCTTAGGGCCTTGGACATGTTTAGAATATTCACATAATTAGGTATGAATCTTTGGGCCTTGACATGTTTAAGGGTGGAAACCAAAGCCATGGCAACTAAAAGAAGCTTCTAGGAATCCAAGGCTAAATGATGCCTTGAACCACTACTCACGATATCCAAAGGGTTTCCTTAGACTACAAGCTATGGAGATATCATTTCCAGTGAGGTTTAACACAATCATAGGCTTTGGGGCCCTATACATTCTTAAAATAGGGAATGTGGGTTTTAATCCCTAAAGGAATATTTTAGGTGTCAAAGGCTAAGAAAAACAACTTGAGGAATCATTCATGGAATCCTATGATACATCTATTTTTAAGTGGGGAAATGTGTGCCATTAGGTTTTTTAATTACTAGGTATGGATGTAAACACCCTAGACATGGATAGTGGAGAAAACTAAATACTTGGTTTGAAAGGGAAAATTTCATAATATTCCAAGGCTATGATTGATGCCTTAACAAACCACATTTGACCTCTTGAGGGTATCTATTTTCTTTAGCTATGGATCTTCATTACATTAGTAGGTTGTGAGAATTGGGTAGGGCTTGGGGCATTGAGATAGTAAAGGGAGGAATCCTAGGGATCATTCAATAAACAAATGTTCTATGCATCTAGGAAAAATAACGATGTCTCAAACAAATCACATCAATATGCTTCCCCCAATGTATAACATCAAGCAAAGAAGATAACTCGGGGTTTAGTTCCTACAAAAAAATTAGGGCTAAAAGGATGATAATGGCACCTTGAACCACCCTATATGAAATCTCAACAGGATATATGGCCTTTATATGAGCATATTTAAAGACAACTAAGACATTTTGAACACCAAGTATGGGTATTAAGGCCCTACAAATGGTTGGGGAAGAAACCCAAGCCTTAGGCCCTATAGATAGAATTGAGGCTTCAAGGGTTATGAATGAGTCCCTAAACCATTACAAAAACATATCTATAGAATATTTAAATCTTATAGGTTGGGGTATAGACAATTTTTGGAGGATTGGAGAACCAAACTTGCATCTAAGGATGTGAAAATTGGGCCTTAGGTCCTAAGGGAATATCCTACGGATTGAGGGCCATAATTAAGTTACCAAACCACAATATTTCACCTCTACTAGGGATACATGCCCTCTAAATGGGAATAGGATCAACATATAAATTCCCTCTATATGTGAGGAATAATACCTATATGTGACGTTTTAGTCCTCACATATAGGTATTATATCTATATAAGATAAATGTAGGAAACCTTAGACTTTGTCCCTAAACATACACACCTATGGAAAAAGGGCTAGGAAGGAGGTTGAAAACCACCAAATAGGACCTACCTAGGGGATGTTTTGATTCTAAGTGTGGATCATGTCAATGGAAATGATGATGGTGATGACACTAACAATGAGGGCATGATTTTTTTTTTTTTGGGGGGGGGGGTGAGTCTAATGTCTTAGGACATGCTATCTACTTATACGGGCTCATGGACCATGTTTGGGTCCCAAGGCTACCAAAGACCACCATAAACATAAAAAAATGATTTTCATATAGTTTTGGGATTCTCGATGAAATTTTGTACCTTAGGGATCTCTTCTACCATATTTATAAACTTGGAAGATGGATTCAAAGTCTTGGAATTTTCAGTAGAGGCATCCACCAAAAAATATGTAAAGTCTACCTTGGGGAAAAATGTTTAAGATTGAGAACTTTTGTGGGGTTATGAAATTAACTTTTTTTTTTGTAGGTATATGAAACAATGTCATTCTTGTCTCTTGTGATGGGTGATAAATCAAATTTACTTTAATTCCATCCAAGAAATGTGAGTATCGCTAGTCTTTTACAGTGGTTGAAGTTTCTGTTCTAGTGAAGGAAATCTTGTTTTCCTTCCTTCTAGGTCGAATTTTGAGGGAGTCTAAGTCTATAATTAGAATATCAAGTTCACATTCAATCCATTTACAATTATTTGGATTCTCTAGTTTGTTAATAATTTATGTGTGCATGTTACTATCT
>LPNX010111892.1:237084-292683 GCA_001517045.1 Pseudotsuga menziesii
CGAAGTGATTTCATGGTAAATTTTTAATTTGAATAATTTTTAGTTGATAACTATAATCTATATTATAAAATAATAAAACAAGTTTATAAAATTAAATAAAATATATATACAAAATAAAAAAACTACTTTGATATTTAAAATTTTAATATAAATATTTTTTATTATTTTAATTAGAATTGTATCTATATATACAAAAAGTTTAAAAACTATCTATTTAAAACATGTCCACAAAATGAAATTATTCATAATTATAGAACCTGTCAAAATTACCTCTATAAACATTAACATCCTTATCTTCAAGTTCCTTCATTTTTAACTTAAACATGCTACTACAAAATATCTTGAGTGTGCTCACTAATGAAATCGATTTGGAGTAGTTATTAATAATAAAGTTGATAACTAAAGTAAAGTATGATAAATCTTTTCATCTTTAATCTTTTAATGTCTTTAAAATATTTTCATCTCTAGTTTTTTTTAATGCCTTTAAAATTAATAAATAATAAAATTGATAACTAAAATATAATAAATCTTCTTATCTTTAACTTTTCTTAATGCCTTTAAAACTAACTACTTCATGTCAATCTTTCAACTGATTTTAATTGCTCGTATATGAAACTTAAATACTTGTATCTTTGAATTGATTTTAATTGAAGCTAAAAGAACTTCTCCCCAATTCCTTTACGTCATTGGACATGGGGAACTACGGCAGGAAACAACTCCCCACACTGCCACAATAAGGCGTGGCTCGAGATAGGAATATACCAAATGCTTATTAACTACTTCATGCCAATCTTTCAACTGATTTTAATTGCTCGTATATGAAATTTAAATACTTGTATATTTGAACTGATTTTAATTGAATTGCAGGTATCTTAAATTTAAATATTTGTGGAAATAAAAAAATAATGAAATATAAAATAAAATGATATGTTTGAACCCCAATATTTACTCGGGGATTGAAATCATAATCAATTCCCATCAATAGCTAGTCTGAAACACATCACAATAAGCGTCTCTTTCTTCACGCCATTTGATATTTATGCAGGGTGAGCAGTCGCAAGAGAAAAACCTAGCAACGCTGTAGATTGGGGTATTTTGTCCTCCATGTAAAACCAACAGATGAAACTGCAATTGGTTTACCCCGGGTAAAGTGCAGCTATGTTAATTTCACCTTTGATTTCGTAAATTCCAACCTCAATCTGCATTCTATTGTTGTGGCATATAATTATATATTCTTTCTCTGTTTAGTTTATCCGATTGTGTTACAGATGTCCCATGACAGAGAAATTATGAGATGGAGGTCGTGTTTTGTAAGGAATGCGGTTATTTTTTATTGAACTGGCTGTTAATTGTGGGGATCTGAGCTCTGCAAAGGGAAAATCTCATTAATTTTTGGGGATAAATTAGTTTTTTGGGCATCAGTTTGCGGGTTTGTAGGGTTTAATGATGGAGCCGTTGGAAAATGAATTGCGGCGCAAGAGGTCGGATGGGAAGCAGTGGAAGTGTTTCACACCGTTCATGGAGGGAAAGACCTTCTGTGAAAGAGATATTCTACAAGACAAGAAAAGGGTTGATAATGATTTTGCTATCAAGAACCCTAGCAAACCTGGCCCTGTTGAAAAATGTAATTACTCGCAGATCCTCAGCCGACTCTGTCAGGGTCTGTACCAGTCAAGATCTTGTTGGTCAGTATGACAAGAGGGAAGAGTCCATGATTGGGCAATGTAAACCAGTCGAATTTATTTCTGAAGTTAAGTTGTTAGGTAGATAGTTATTACAGTCTTTAATGGTGAGTCAGTCGACTTATGTAGAAGCAATCTTTAGGTTGCCTATAAATAGAAGAAGCAAATTGTAAATTAGGTTAGAGACACAATAGAGAGACAGAGGAACTCAGGGTGAAAAAGAAAAGTTGAAGCTCAAGATTCTTTGTAAGTGATTCAGTCGAAGAGTTGAAGCTCTATAAAAGGATCAGTTGGTGAGCCAACAAGTCTGGACCGACTAGACCGACAAGTTTGTAATACTTTGTTATTTCTGCATAAGTTATATATATGAAATAGTTTATGGTTGAATGTGTTTATTTGGCTGCACAATATTTCCAGATTTACTTGTGTAAATTTCTTTTACCATTACACTTGAGTGAAAGAACAAGAACCCATAAATTTCTCACCGCATGAAAGTTCTAGGGTTTTACTCGACTCAAGTCTTCGTACATATTTGGGCATATGTTTTATAAGTTATTTGGATTTCTTAATGTGTCCATTTTTACTTCATCTTACTCACAGGTGAAAAGCATTTGTAATTTTTTAAGTCTCTTAGAATAAGAAACATACTTTGTAGATTTCAACCAAAGTGAACCAAACATACTCTATAGATTTTGACCAAAGTGAACAGATGAGGTTGGTTGAGTCAACCGATTGAGGTGAGCTGACTTGAGTGGTCGACTGAGGTGAGCCGACTTGAGAAGTCGAAGAAATCAGCTGACTTAGAAGTGACAAGCGGTCAAGGTAAAATCAGTTAGTAGAACCGACAAGTAAGTCGAAGTAAATCAGTTGGGTAGAAAGTCCGACCAAAGTTGATAGACTTGTCTAGTCGGGAGATAGACAAGTTTCACCCGATAAGTGAAAAAGAAAAAGAGGTCGGCGTGAAAAGTAAAAATTAAATTTTAATATTGACTGAGCCGTAAAATCAAGTTTAGTCAGCTTAGTTTTGGCTAACCGATATGAGAGCAAGGTTTATAGAGAAAGATTTAGGAAAGAAAAGTTGTCTTAAAAGGTGGAAATTTAATTTTCTAAGGAAAGTTAATTAAAAAATTAAAATGGCTTCCACTTCTGGTTCATTGCAAACTTTAATATTTACAGGAAATAATTATGAATATTGGTCTTTAACAATAAAGGATTTATTCAGAGGTCAAGATGTTTGGGAGATAGTCCAACATGGTTATGCAGAACCAATATACATGACGGCATATAACAATCTCACATAGGCTGAGAAAGATGTGTTGAGAGAAGAGAGGAAGAAAGATGGAAAATCTATGTTCTACATACATCAAGCTATGCATGAGAGCATACTCCCAAGAATAGAAACAAAAAATAATGCTAAGCAAGCATGGGATACGTTGGAGACTGCCTAGCAAGATTTGGATAAGGTAAAGACATCCAAGTTGCTGATTTTGAGAAGAGATTTTGAATCTCTGTCCATGACAGATTCAGATAATGTAGACACATTCTACACTAGAGTTGTTGGGTTGATAAACCAACTGAAATCTCATGGAGAAGCCATAGAAGACCAAAGGGTTGTTGAAAAAATTCTTCAAAGTATTCCCCCAAGATTTGAAAACTTGGTTGTGACCTTAGAGGGACACACAGACATGATGACATTTACCATTGATGAGTTGCAAGCTTCACTCATCAATCATGAACACAGACTCAGCAGAACATAGACATCATTAATTATTGGAAGGTGCATTTGCAGCATAGTCATCCATAAGCCGTGGTAGAGGCAGGGGGAGAAACAACTTCAGAGGGAGAGGAAGAAGTTCTTCAAGAGGAGGATGAGGCAGAAGTCCTATAAATTTCGGTGGTAGAGGAGATAATCAGAACCCAAGTCATCCAAGTGGCCAGAGATTTGATAAATCAAAATTTCAATGTCATTACTGTAATAAATTTGGTCATCATGCATATGAATGCAGGAAGAAGCAATATGACCAATGAAGGAAAATCCCAAGTCAGTCGACAAGTGCAATGTTAATGGCATCAACATCTCCACTCGAATGTCATACTGTTCAAGAAATTCCACATGACATATGGTACTTAGATTCAGGCTGCAGCAACCATATGACTGGTAATTTAATTTTTTTTTCCAGTCTAGGCAATTCAGTTAAAACTGATGTTACACTTGGAAACAATGTCCAAGTTACTGTCTTAGGAAAAGGCACTGTTGATATTCTAACCAAACAGGGGGAGAGTAAATACATCCCTGATGTCTATCATGTCGAAGGTTTGAAACATAATTTGTTAAGCATTGGACAATTGATACAAAAAGGCTACAGAGTCTACATGGAAGATGATCACTGTGTGATCAAAGACAACCATCCAAGTGACCAGCTGATTGAAAAAGTGCCAATGACAAGCAACCGCTTGTTTCCATTGAGGACAGTTCTCGACATGAAAGGGAAGGCAAACACAGGAGCTGCATTGAAGGCAGAAAGTGAAGAAACAGTCAAGTTCCTCGACAAGAGAGAAAATTGTAGCGCTAATTTGCAAGCTGCATTTGAGATAGAAGTTTAGGATGAATCCTGGTTGTGGCATTTCAGATTTGGACATCTGAAATTTGGTGGGCTGAATCTACTACATATAGAGAATATGGTGAAAGGATTTCCATTGATCGACATACCATAGAGGGTTTGTGAAGGCTGCATTTTTGGCAAGCAGCACAGGGAGACTTTTCCAGTCGTAAAGTCCTATAGAGCATGCACACCACTTGAAATTGTGCACTCTGATATTTGTGGTCCAATGCAGACATCATCCATTGGTGGCTGCAAATATTTTCTAACTTTTATTGATGACTACTCAAGAAAAACATGGGTATATTTCTTGAAAATAAATATGATGCACTTAGTTATTTTCAGCAGTTCAAGGCACTCGTGGAGAACCAGAGTGGACATTGCATCAAGACCTTAAGGAATGAAAGAGGAGGTGAATATGTTTCAAATGAATTTCTAAATTTTTGCAAGACCCATGGCATACAGAAACAATTCACCGCACGGTATACACCCCAGTAGAGTGGTATCGCTGAAAGAAAGAACAAAACCATCATGGATATGGCTCAATGCATGTTGGCAGCCAAGCATTTGCCAAATGAGTATTGGGGTGAAGCAGTCGCAACTGTCGTATACATTATGAACTGTTTTTTGACAAAGAGTGTGAAGAACAAAGTTCCCCAAGAAGCATGGACAGGTATGAATCATAGTGTTTCACATTTAAAAGTTTTTGGTTGTGTTGCATATGCTCATATTCCAGATGACCTGAGAAGGAAGCTAGACAAGAAGGGACAGCAATGTATTTTTGTTAGCTATTCTGAATACACAAAAGCATACAAGTTGTATGATCCTGTCGCAAGGAAAGTAATAATCAGTTGAGATATTCAATTTGTCGAGAATGAATCATGGGCTGGAACCGTCGACATAAATGTCAAGATTGTGTCGAACATCGACAATGACGATATGGAAGAGGAAGTGGTCCAAACACCACATGTAAGTCAACCGGCCATAGCACCATCGACTCCCATGACACCAAGACATGGTTCAGCACAAGAACCATCGACATAAGTAGCAGCTCAAGCTACACTGACAAGTACACCAAGAGGACATCAGACTCCATCAAGCATTTCATTTAGGTCGACATTGAAAGAACCAGTGAAGACAAGAAGTCTGTGAGAGATATATGAAGCTGGTACACCTAATTCACTCTCTCTCTTTGCATTATTTTCCCCCATATATGATCCACTAACATTTGGAGAAGTTGTTGAAGAAGAAGTATGGGCACAAGCCATGGATGAAGAAATAGAATGCATTGAAAAGAACCAGACATGGGAACTGGTTGATGTACCAAAAGACAAATATGTAATCAATGTCAAATGGATTTAAAAGACAAAGCAAGATGCTGATGGGAGTGTGCAAAAGCACAAAGCAAGAATGGTAGTAAGAGGGTTCACACAACAACCTGACATCGAATTCAATGAAATGTTTGTACCTGTTGCTCGCATGGATATACTCAGAACAGTTTTGGCCATTGTTGCACAAAACAAATGGCATGTTCATCAAATGGATGTCAAGTTGGCATTATTAAATGCCTACCTAGAAGAGGAAGTATACGTGGAATAGCCACAAGGGTATGAAGTTCTAGGTCAAGAACATAAAGTGTACAGGCTGAAAAAGGCACTCTATGGTTTGAAGCAAGCTCCTAGATCTTGGTACAGTCGGATTGATTCCTATCTCACTGAAAATGGATTTCACAGAAGTGAAAGTGAACCGACTTTGTACACCAAAGTCAATGAGCAAGGTAAGATGTTTATTGTTTGCTTGTATGTAGATGATTTAATATTTACTGGTGATTATGGCATAGCAGATTTTAAAATAGTCATGGAAAGTAAATTTGAAATGACTAATCTGGGGCTTATGAAGTTTTTCCTGGGCATTGAAGTTCAGCAGTCTGAAAGTGGTATTTTTATATCACAGTCTAAGTATGCAAGTGAAGTTTTAAAAACATTTAACATGTCTAATTGCAAGACATCCCCAACACCAGTAATAGCAGGTTTAAAATTGAGCAAGGATGATGAAGGATCCACTGTAGGTCCTACGCTGTTCAAAAGGCTTGTTGGCAGCCTTATGTATTTGACAGTGATAAGACCAGACATTATGTATGGAGTAAGTTTGATTTGAAGGTTCATGGAGTCACCAAAAGACTCACATTGGCAAGCATGTAAAATAATTCTCAGGTATGTAAGTGGCACAAAAGACCTTGGTATTATGTATTCAACCTCAGAAAATTTTAAACTCATTGGTTACATTGACAGTGACAATGGAGGAAGCATAGATGATAGGAAAAGCACATCTGGGTACACATTTCATTTTGGTACAAGTGTTGTTTCATGGGCTTCAAAGAAACAACCCATTGTAACTTTGTATTTAGCTAAAGAAGAGTATGTTGCAGTGACAAGTGCTGCATGTCAAGCTATCTGAATGAGAAGAGTCTTAAAATACTTGTCACAGAACCATCAAGAACCAACAACAATCTTCTGCGACAACAATTCAGCCATAGCATTATCAAATAATCATGTGTTTCACAAGAGAACCAAACACATTGACACAAGGTTTCATTTTATAACCGTAGTTGGTGAATGACAAGGAAATTTGTTTGGAAATTTGCAGGTTTGAAGACCAACTTGGAGACATTTTTACAAAGCCATTGGCAAAGGACACATTCCAGTATCTGCGTAGTTATCTTGGAATGACAAGTTCTCCACAATGAACTCTGTCATAAATAGAGCATGTCTAAGCTCTGAAACATTTTGTAAATTTTGTTTTAAAAATACCCATTTGCTCATAATTAAGGGGGGCTGTTAGAAAATGTAATTACTCACAGATCCATACCTGACTCTCAGCCGACTCTGTCAAGGTCTATACTAGTAAAGATCTTGTTGGTCAGTCTGACAAGAGGGAAGAGGCCACGATTTGGCAATGTAAACCAGTTGAATTTATTTCTAAATTTAAGTTGTTAGGAAGATAGTTATTATAGTCTTTAATGGTGAGTCAGTCGACCCATGTAGAAGCCATCTTCAGGTTTCCTATAAATAGAAGAAGCAAATCATAAATTAGGTTAGAGACACAATAGAGAGACATAGGAACTTAGGGTGAGAAAGAAAAGTTGAAGCTCAAGCTTCTCTGTAAGTGATTCAGTCGAAGAGCTGAAGCTCTATAAAAGGATCAGTCGGTGAGCCGACAAGTCTAGACCAATTGGACCGACAAGTTTGTAATAATTTGTTATTTCTGCATAAGTTATATATATGAAATAGTTTATGGTTGAATGTGTTTATTTGGCTGCACAATATTTCCATATTTACTTGTGTAAATGTCTTTTACCATTACAGTTGAGTGAAAGAACAAGAACCCATAAATTTCTCACCGTGTGAAAGTTCCAGGGTTTTACGACACATTGGTCGACTCAAGTCTTCCTACATATTTGGGCATATCTTTTATAAGCTATTTTGATTTGTTAATGTGTCCATTTTTACTTCATCTTACTCACAGGTGAAAAGCATTTGTAATTTCTTAAGTCTCTTAGACTAAGAAACATACTCTGTAGATTTCGACCAAAGTGAACCGACAAGGTCGGTTGAGTCAATGGACTGAGGTGAGCCGACTTGAGTGGTAGACTGAGGTGAGCCGACTTGAGAAGCCAAAGAAGTCAGCCGGCTTAGAAGTGACAAGTGGTCGAGAAAAAATCAGTCAGTAGAACTGACAAGTAAGTCGAAGTAAATTAGTCGGGTAGAATGTCCGACCAAAGTTGATATACTTGTCTAGTCGGGAGATAGACAAGTTTCACCCGACAAGAGAAAAAGTAAAAGAGGTCGGCGTGAAAGTAAAAATTAAATTTTAATAATGCCTAAGCCATAAACTCAAGTTTAGTCAGCTTGGTTTTGGCTAACACTAACTCAATGGCGAAGAGACAGAAATAAAGTGGAAGCACTCTCATCTGAAGAAAATGTCCAATGGTTAAAAGAAATTAAGGGCAGAGACATAAGTGAAGCACTTTGACAGGGGAAGAAACATTTATTTGTAGGACAATTTTCATATTATGTTAGCTGATAGTGATGGTTTTAGGAAGAAATCCAAGGAAGAAATGAAAACAAGGGCCTCTGAAAGAGGAAGCGTTCCCTGTTTGAAAGCAGGGAGGGCTGGTGACAATAAGGATGAGATGAATCATGCAAAGGCTAAATCTTTCTCACATTGTGAGTTCTAATTCTACTTAATTTCCATCCTATTTTTAGAACTCTTCCTGTAAATAGATTGAACCGAATGTATGGGAAACATGTCCTAAGTGAGACTCAAAATTCAAGAAATAGCTCATGTCATCAATTTGCATCATAAAACTTTAGGGATTCCATTTTATTTCAACCTGAAATACCCAGGTTGGATTCTTTCTGTTAGAAATAATGCAACAAATATATTTTTATCTCTTCTATATCTAGGTTTCTTGTTCAAACAATTCCTATGTTGTACGATTTGATCCACATTTATTGTATCTAGATTTTTGTATCTCTTATTTATATATATGTAACCTTTATTTCTTAATACAATTGTGTTGAGCATTTCTCCCCCTGTCTATCTAAGTGAGCCTTTGTGCTATGTTGGTTTCCTCCTTGGTTTCTCTAATTTGGTATCATAGCCAAGTTGTGGGTTGTTGTGAGGAAACAAAATTTGTTGTGAGTGAGCATGTGTAGAGGAGCTCCTTGGCTGACTGCTTGTTTGGGTTGAAGAAGAAACATTGCAAAAATTTAATTTTGAGTTGTTGTCGTTGAATTCTTGAAAGGAGAGCTGGATGGAGTGTTGGGCATGAGAATATTTTTTTTATTTACTGTGGAGAAATTGCTGCAAATATTTCTCCTTCACGTGTGAAATTGGATGTTGTAAATCATTTTTTTTTCTTTTCCTAACATAAATATTAAATAACAGGAATAAATGTGTAATTCTTCTCCACCCGGAGCATGTAATTCTTCCCCATGTTGAGCATGTAATTATTCTCCAAAACAACGTTGTTCCTGACATCAGAACTTAGGGAAGACAAAAGGGAAGACCCCATGCTGAGCATGTAATTCTTCTCCAAAAGAATGTTGCGCTTGACATCAGAACTAAGGGAAGACAGAAAGGAAGACGTGATTTGTAGAAATCGCTGCTAAGTTTTTTTTTGTTTTTTTTCCCTCACATGTTCGAGGCGTGTAATACTTACTTGAAGAGCCCTGAGGAGGAGACGCCCAACGAGTCTTCCCATTAGATTGTCCTATTTTTGGCAAGTTTCTTCCATGTGCATGGCATATTTTAGTTCCTTCCATGCTATTGATTGCAAGAAGCTTTTGCTAAGCAAAGAGAGTTCGTTGTAATCCACCTACACAGTGAGAGTCAGTGCGTCGGTAGAGCTGTCTACAGGAGGAGCTCCAGTGCTCAGGAGTAGAAGGGAAGAAGCTTTGATCTGCCCTCTCTTAACCAATTTTTCGTCGGCGTCGATTAGTTAGAAGCTAAGTGCACTAATCAGTTTTCCCATGTTGTGTTAGTGAAGGAGGTGAGTGACCATTATTCACTTAATTTTTCAGTTAAAAATTGGTTTCCAACCAACTATTTTAAAATGGTGGACATGTCTCTGGTCGATTTATATATTATTGAAGCATCAAAATTGACTCAGGGTAATTATGTAAATTTTAAATTCAAGCTAATTAATGTACTTGAATCTCTCGATCTATGGACAATAGTGAAAGGGAATGAACAAAAGCTTGCATATCCTTTGTCAATCTCATATTGGAATTTGCGGGAAACCTAAGCAAAGGTGTTGATTCGTATGTTTGTAAACGACAACTCAATACCTCACATCAATAATTGCAACATGCCTAAAGACACATGGGACAAACTGAAAGGCTAGTATGAAACATATGAATCTAATAGGTTTTTTTTTTTAAATACCAAATTATTGTCTATCAATATGGATGTGAATGAAACTATGAACAAATACCTCTCCCACATCAAAGAATTCAGAGATAATCTGGGTGACATAGGTGAAGAAGTCTCTAGTACTAATCGGGTATGTATCACATTAAAAGGTATTTTTCCAGATTACAAAGTGTTTATCTCATCTCTTCCAGCAAGACAAACCTCTCCTACATTTAAAGAGCTCGGCATAATCCTGATACAAGAATAAGAGGGAATACATATTTATGAGATGGAATCTTAGTTTGCAAATCAAGCACTGATGGAAAGAGGTAGATACCCACATAGAGGCAATCCCTGGAATCCACACACAGGAAAGTTTCGTGCATGACACAGAGGTATGTCATTCAATGACTCTAGTGCTAATAAATAGGTTTTGTGCCATTATTGTGGCAAATCAGGTCACATAGCTAGAGATTGTTTTAAAAAGATAAACAATGACTCAAATAACAGATACATAAAACATAACGGAAATTATGTTAGAAAAGAAACCATTGATATCAATGGATTTAAAAACCTTAGAATGTTTATATATGAACATGCTTTGTCTGTTGAGACAGATGATGACAATGTATGGTTCATAGATTCAGGTGCATATTCCCATGTGTCCTGTAATAGAGATTGGTATTATGAGTATTATAAAAAATTTGATGGAACACACATCTATGTAGGTGATAATAGGTCTCACAAAGTGCTAGGTTATGGAGTGATAAGTGTTAACCTACCTGATGGACAGTTTAAATAGATACATAATGTGATGTATGTTCCAAGCTTAAAAAAAAGAATCTAATACTTGTTTCTACTATCAGGTTTAGTGCAAGAATATGAGGGACCTTTTAGATGCAATCCTAGTTTTAAAAAACAAGATCACGTTACCAAAAAATACAACGCGTTTATGCTACATAGCACTTGCTATGGTTCAACCCGAGTCTGACATGTCATGGTACATGTAGGATAGGAAACCATATCATGTACGCGTTATATAACTACAAAACGTGCTTGCGATATGTAGTTATAAAATGCATATGCAATTTGGAAAAAAAAATTAAATACACGGGCCCAAAACCATCGGCCCATTTTACCAATCAAGAACGCGAAAATGAAGGCCAATTGGAGCGTTTTGGAGCAAGTTAACTTCTTGGGATTGTTGGAGGAGCTAATTTAGGTTGAGGGGAGGAGATTTCACTGGTGAATTGTCATCCAACAAGGTAATTCAATCACCCAAAGCATTCTTTTTTTTGTCGATTTTTAACCTATAATTGTGTTTTTTAACAGAATAATCAACCCAACAACTCCCAAGCTAATGTTTGATGGATTCAAACTAAAATAGGCTATAAGAATCAAAAACATCATGTCTAATAGATATTGAATGTTCCAAAAGCCTAGAAATATATAAAACAAACACAAGTATAATCCCAACTTGCATAGAATTTGATGGACAATGCAAAGTATGAATTGGGATACTAGTGAGAGTGCCCACCTGTAACATGCAAAGTCAAACCTTCAAATGCAATGATTGTGCTGGAATTAACACAAGGTGCAATAAAATTTAACAATTATTTTCATAGATAGGTGAATGCCAACATTTTAAGATACATAGTGAATTAGGGATCCAAATGTAACAACCAATATAATTATCAAAATGGAAGAAAGAGGAGATTGTGATCAAAATATGCAAGTTGGACCCTCATCTTGATTAGAATTCCATATTTAACAATCCTTTGACACAATAAAAAACACATATGACTATATAAAGGGATTGCAATTTCTATAAGAATATCAATAGTCAACAATACCATGTGAATCCATCGACCTATTCATTCTAAATGTCCCAGACATACATAGATTCATATACAACAACTCGAGTAAATTTATAATCTATAAAATCTCACAACAACATTTAATTCAAGAGATCTACTTGATCCTAAGAGTTGAATGAACGACAATTTATAAATTCATAATCACCACGAAATGTTGAGGAAAGGTGACCACTCCATACATCATATGCCTGAAATGTGGATTGGTTTTTTACATAATGTCATCTTTCTAACATTTGACTACCATATCCCTAGATCTAGCAAAGACATAAATGACTTTACTCAAATAGTCTATGCCCCTGCATCACTAGGTTTATCAACCATTTTTTAAAATAGCAAAAACAATGGGTAATATATTTCTACATGTCGAGTCTCTAAGCTCATCTACAACCAATTGTAGTCCAGTCCACAAATTCTCCATTTTCCATGTAACTTTTGGTTGGTTTCCATGGTTATACAACAATGGAAATGGTGAACACCCATGAACTACCTAGAGTGCGTCGTGAGAGTGTTCCCAACCATGATCGAGTCAATTGTATTTAGAGGATATGGTGGCAGCCCTGTATCACCCCTTTTCTTGCCTCACATGTCCTAATAGTCCCTTGCCTCTTTATTTTACATATCCAATGGACGTAAAGGCAAAAACATGTCAAAATAGCACTCCTAAATTCAAAGAAGTTTAAACCCAAGTGTGCATGGAAAAGTCACCAATGAGGGTGAAGAAGTGCCTTAACTTCTAGAAATAAGTTGAACGAAACTCACTATTTAATTGTTAAATGTTTAATTTTAAGTTTTAACTGTATGTAAGTGAATGCCATTAAATTGCTTGTAACTTGAATTTTCCTTAATTTACATTTTCAATTTTGAAGAGATGTCATTATATACCATGTATACATTTCTAATGATTTCCTTATTGATTTTTTTATTGTAGTTGTAGCTATGGACACCAATGATGAAATATTGATTGAGCTTTCTGAGTTGAGAGGTCTCAGTACTACTTTTAGTGGTGGTGATAGGATTCAATGTTCACTTGCATCCACTTTGGATGCAATTGTTGAGACTATTACATTGTCAAGAAACATACTATATGATATTACTTCATATAGAGAAAGAAAAAGACGTGAGTACGCTGATGGCCTTAGCTGCAGTGCAATAAAAAAGTTCAAAATTACCAAAGAGCATACATTTTCATTGTTTAGGGACCCTCGCACGGGGGAAATCCCAAATGCAAATAGGCCACATATCTCTATCGAGTGGTACACATATCAACCATTTGCTGATAACTGGATGGACATATGGTATATGGTTTTTTATATGCCACCACACAACAACAGGGAAATCCCCTTGTATTTTCTTCGGAAGATGTATGCAAAGTTCGTGTTGGGTAAACACGTAAACTATTTTGATATATTGGCGTTTTAGGGGATCGGTGGGGGGATTCCCAAAAATTGACCCAATGCCAGGCTTCGAGACGTTGATTTCACTATCCCTGCACCTCGGAGGCAGTTTCTTAGGCCAGATGTCCCACCTGTACATCGTGTTATTCCACATACACGTGATGCATTTTTGAGTTTGGCACAGGCCGTTGTTCGCCATAGCACTATGGTTCAACATATGGGTAAGGAAGGGACATCTGTCCCTAGTGTGGTACATACACCAGGTCGTCATGGTGCAGGACCATCTTCTAGTGCAGTACCACCCACTAGTGCAGTACCCCCATCTACTGCATGACCATCTACTAGTGCAGCACCATCAGCACATTCCCAGCCTACTTTTGAGCCTCATGAGTTCACATCGTGTGGTCGTCCATGCTATGGTCTTTCATCAGATGTTGTATTCAGTGGGTTTTTGAGTGATGTATGTATATGGTTAATTGTAATAAATTCTTCATTTATTTTCCTCTTTGTACACATATGTATAGTTTGAGCTAATATATTAATTTTGTGAACTTGCAGTTGATGCTTTATGACGGCAGCAATGCCCCAGAGTATCATGTTCCACACTCTACATAGGGGCATGACATTCCATCCACTGATCCCTTGGTTGGTGGAGAGATTCCTATAGCACCCATTGCCGTATCTCACACCGAGGTAAACATTTTTAAATTTCAGTTTTTTAATACTTGTTAATTTGTTAATTTCCACATACTGTACATGTTAGTTCACTAATGTTATCTACGGTCTAATATTTACAATTATTAAACTTGCAGACCTCAGATCCTTCATGGGGGAAAGCAGTGATGGAGGTAGGATCCATGGTCGTATCGATCGAGGAAATATCTGGGCAGATGTCAGATCCTTCACGATGGAAAGTAGTGATGGAGGTAAGCATTTTAAACATATAAAAAATGTTATTTTTTAAATACATGTATGTTCGTTGAATCATGCATGTCTAACTACATGAACTCTTGTTGACTATAGGCACCAACCGAAACACCTGGACCATTTTCTGGAGTTGTATCTCCTCATAGGCCATATGTGAACAAGGGTCAAGTGTATATGAGATGGCCTACTCCTAGAAAGAGTGAAGTTGTTTATGACCATGGAGATACTGATACCATGGTAATTTGTATATCCTTCGATGATATTTCTTGGTTAACTTGAAATCCAATGCATAAAATGTTTTGTTAATGTTTGATTTGCATGTTTACTGCATCAGGAGCCAGAGTTTACTATTGAAAACCTTGCAGGGATGGTTGATGCAGCAGTCAGTGCTGCATCTACAATGGCAACAAGTCACACAGAGGTACAACTATTTCAACATGATCATTACATAGTTTATTATTGTTGGCGTATGTTTATTCATGCACATGTCTAACTATTTCAAGATTTGGTGATTGTATCCATCACCATCACCACCAGTTCCTGCCCCCTTTGGTTTGACCATGGATGTGACCATCCTTCATGTTCAACCAACATCTCCATCTACTACACAAGAAACACAATCCCCTTTGTCATAGTCTCTCACTGAGGTGATATGTCCATTAACATTTTCATAATTTTTGAGTTAATTTAGATATGGTATTTTATTGAGCTAATGTATTAGTACATAGTTAGTTGAATTTAACAATTGACATTTAATTTGTAGGATCCAAAGATGCACACTGGTCCTATAGTTGTGCCTAAGGGATCACCCTCAAGAAAGAACAAGAGGAAGCTTGAGTTTTGATGTGTCTTATGGGATATGTACATTTTGATACATGTACATGTGGCTTGGACAGTTTTGGATACATTAACATTTCACTTACATGTACATGTGGCTTGGATAGTTTTGGATACATGTACATGTGGCTTGGATAATCTTTGATAATTTTGGAGACACATGTACTTTTGGTTACTTTTGGATATATATGTACTTTTGGATATATATGTACTTTTGGAGACATGTACATTGACATTTCAGTTATAAATGAATGATATATTTCACTTTGAATTTGTTCTTTTGTTTCCACATGTTCTTGTGTCAATCTATTGTATTTATTTGTGAGGATTATCTATTACTTATGAATGCACTATGTCAAAAGAAAAAACTATTATATTTAAAGGTTTCAATGATCTCAATACATGCACACTAAACTCAAAGTTCTTGCTCGTGTAATTTAATAAATATAAGTGCAATACAATGTATTTCAAGGTTTCAATGAACTCACTACTTGCACACCAATTGGATATATCTAATTAAAAATTGTGAGTTTGGATTCATTAAATTACAAGTTAAGTAAATGCTCAAGTGTAATTTAATAAAACTAAGTGCAATACATGCTTCACATTTCATCAACAACCAACAACACTATTCAACAAACCTCATCCACCCAATGACTAAGCACTCAGCATTAAAGGAACTACAATAGAATCCAAATACTGAGAACCAACTTTGTGAATCAACATGATTTGAAGCATAAGTCCACCGGATTTGAAAAAGTATAGTTCGACATTAGATTGATTCTGAATTGAGTTGTGATAGTAAGATAAGATTAGGGTTAGGATTAGGATTTCCTTGGTAGGGTTATGTTTATGGGCCATGCATGTTAAACAATAAACCCTAGTTACGGATAGGGTTTTCCAAGTTTGGCCTTTGCTGGCATGAAATGCATTGTCCAGCTTTGGCTCTCATTGGCATGACTACATTGTCCCTATTAAGAGAAACCCTAGCTTCAGAAACCATCGTAGATGGAGGTCACCGAGCAATGGATAGGAGGGAGAGGGCCCCCCCTAGCTAAAATCCCATGTCACGAATCCAACGGAATTGATGGTTCATAGATCGAAGGCTCGAGCATCGATCTATGGTGAGTTACAGGTCACCTCCATATACCGTTCAAGGACACCTGGTGGACTTGGGCCCAGTGCACAAAAAACCTCACGGAGCGACAATTTTGAATTTCGTCAACTCTTGCAATGCGTGTTTGGGCATGGGAAATATGGCAATGCCAAACTCATCCCCACCATCAGTGGATTTATAGCTTTGGCCCTCGTTGGCATGACTGCATTGTCCCCTACTGAGTGAAACCCTAGCTTCAAAAACCACCATAGATGGAGGTCATCGGGTAATGGACAGGAGGGAGACGCCCCCCCCTAGCTAAAATCCAATGTCATGAATCCAATGGAATCTACGGTTCATCGATTGGAGGCATGAGCATCAATCTATGGCGATTTGCAGGTCACCTCCAGATATCATTCAGGGACACCTGGTGGACTTGGGCCTGGTGCGCAAAAAACATCACGGAGTGGCAATTTTGAATTCTATTAATTCTTGCTAACGTGTTTGGGCATGGGAAATATTGCAACACCAACTGTATCCCTACAATCCATGTCTTTCTAGCTTTGGTCCTCGTTGGTGTGACTGCATTTTCCCCTACTCAGTGAAACCCTAGCTTTAGAAACCACCGTAAACAGAGGTCATCGGGAAATGGATAGGAGGGAGAGGCCCCCCCTAGCTAAAATACCACGTCACAAATCCAACGGAATCGATGGTTCCTTGATGAGAGGCCTGAACATCGATCTATGGATATTTGTAAGTCACTTCCAGATACCATTCAAGGACACCTGGTGGACATGGGCCAGGTCCGTAAAAAACCTCACAGAGCGGAAATTTTGAATTTCGTCAACTCCTGCTAGCATGTTTGGGCACGGGATATATGGCAACGCCAACCGCATCCCCACCATCTATGGCTTTCCAGCTTTGGCCCTCGTTAGTGTGACTGCATTGTCCCCTACTGAGCGAAACCCTAGCTTCAGAAAACATCGTAGACGGAGGTCATCGGGAAATGGATAGGAAGGAGAGGCCCCCCCTAGATAAAATCCCACGTCACGAATCCAACGGAATCAATGGTTCATCGATCGGAGGCCTGAGCATCGATCTATGGCGAGTTATAGGTCACCTCTAGATACCGTTCAGGGACACCTGGTGGACTTGGGCCAAGTGCGCAAAAAACCTTACGTAGTGGCAATTTTGAATTTTGTCGGCTCCTGCTAGCATTTTTGGGCATGGGAAATATGGCAACACTAACCTCATCCCCACCATCTGTGGCTTTCCAGATTTGGCCCTCGTTGGCGTGACTGCATTGTTCCCTACTGAGCAAAACCCTAGCTTCAGAAACCACCGTAGATGGAGATCATCGAGAAATGGACAGGAGGGAGAGGCCCCCCCCTAGCTAAAATCCCACATCATGAATCCAAATTAATTGATGGTTCGACGATCAAAGGCCCGAGCATCAATCTATGGCGAGTTGCAGGTCACCTCCAAATACCGTTCAGGGACACCTGGTGGACTTGGGCCCAGTGGGCAAAAAACCTCACAGAGCGGCAATTTTGAATTCCATTAAATCCTTCTAGCATGTTTGGGAATGGGAAATATGGAAATTCCAACCACATCCCCACCATCTGTGGCTTTCTAGATTTGGCCCTCATTGGCATGACTGCATTGTCCCCTACTGAGTGAAACCCTAGCTTTAGAAACCACCGTCTACGGAGGCCATTGGGAAATGGACAGGAGGGAGAGCCCCCCCCTTGCTAAAATCCCACGTCACGAATCCAACAGAATTGACGGTTCGTCGATCGGAGGCCTGAGCATCGATCTATGGCAAGTTGCAGGTCACCTCCAAATATCGTTCAGGGGCACCTAGTGGACTTGGGCCCGATGCACAAAAAACCTCACGGAGCCACAATTTTGAATTCTGTCAACTCCTGCTAGCTTTTTTGGGCATGGGAAATATGGCAATGGAAACCACATCCCCACCATCTGTGGCTTTCTGTGCATCAACGACTTAATGTTACTTTTGAGTTGTCGAGCTGTCATTGCTAGTATGTTGTTTTGTTTCAGGATTTTTATAATACAAGATCAATGAGAAACATGAGGAAATGAGTTTATTGTTATCTTTTAATTGGAAATTAAATGCCTTGATAAAATCATATCTTTTAATTGAAAATTAAAATATCACAATTTCAAGTACACCAATGACCCAACATGTCAGCCTCCCAAAATTTTCTATTATGGATATGAAACATTAACCTTTCAAAAGCATGAGAGGTTCCAAATTTTGTTTGTTTATTAAGTTTATCACTTAATATATTCACATGCATGATGTTTACCTACATGCATAATGTTCGCGCATGTTACTTTTGAATACTTCATATGCATAATGTTGAAGCGTGTTACTTTTGAGTTGTTTGTGTCGATATTAGTAGGTTATTTTCTTCCACTTTCAATGTTCAAAAAAAACATAATCAACTAAAAACAAAGTTAAATAAATCTCTTATTATCTTTTATTATCTTTTAAGTAGAAATTAAACTTCTCAATAAAAAAAATGAGATGAAATTCCAACACTACTAGGCACTACCCCTTTGGCAATTGACATGTGGGTATAAGAGGTGAGTTGTCAAGAAGGAAATTATACAAACCTTAAAACATAAGTTTATTGTTGTGGCATATTGTTTCCATCATCCTAGTTGTATATATCGGCTGAAAATGTCAAAACCCCCATTTCCTTGCCATTGAATGGCAGACTCCTTGCTCGTGCTGGTTGCTGGTCGCTGCGTTACTGTTTGTGATATTCCACTGCTAAGGTAAAAGAAATATTTCATTTCCTTTTAAGCTAATGCAATTTTCTTATATATACATTTCCTTTTTTTTAATGTAAATTAACAGTCGAACTTATGTTTGTCTTGCAGATACGATCTGCTTCTCTGCTCTGTCTGCACAAGGAGTACGGGGTTTGCAGCGATAAGGGGCCACGATAAGCCCTGGTTTCTCCATGGCTCATCCACCTTGTGTAAACCCTTATGGGGTAATGAGGGATTGGTCGTTGCGGCCTATTGAACCCTCCTGGCTTTTAGTTGCTTGTTCGTTGTTTAACATCGTTTGGTTAAGACCCTAGCTATATAGCAGGGCTCTTCAGCTTCGGCTGTGAGTGTAAATTTTTGTTTTGTAAATATTACTATGTTTAAATTAAAGGAACAGGTTGTAAGCCTTCCTATGTAAATTCTTAGTACGGCCATGGGTTAATGTTACAGCACTGGGTTTTATAGTCATTGTTTTTGTATATTCGAAATGATAGGGTTTTTACCCTAAGTTAGTATACAAGTATTAATTACTGTAATCTTTTTTTTCTATGTTCCTTCTTTGCTTATATTATTTAAAATTTCGAAAGCTTACTTATGTTTAAATTAAAACTTCGACTGTGAGTAAAATAATATTAGTTCCACCGTTTGTTGATTTACTTGTATAAATTGGATTTTATAGGGTTTAACCCTATTTGGCAGTGAAGAGAATAACTCTGTTCCTTTTAAATTACTGTTAAGTTGAAAAGTGCTTCTGCAATATTAGCGTTACTAGTTATTTTTTTAGTATGTAATTAAGCTCGATAAAACAGCATCCTGTACTTCTGCTGTTTACTTCCTGTACAAAAAGCATTTGATTTTTTTACTGTTTAAAGGTATTATTATTAGGGTTTCTGTTCCTGTTTATAATTTTCCTTTCTTATAGATAAGAATTTGTAATTATTGATATATTGTTTATACCCTTTAATAATATAGGGTTTTTATATGTTCTTCTTGTTATAATAAATTTAAGTACTGTCAGTATACGTGTACTTGTAGCTCAAATAGTAATAAATAGTTCTAAGATACACTTTCAGTAATATGAATACTACTTATGTTAATAGTAATAATATTCTTGTATTGCATAAATAAATTACTATTATAATAACTATATTATCTCTCCGTGATTACTATAGACTCTATATTAATATCCTTAGTTTATTTTTATAAGTATATCGAAAGTAATACTTGTTAATTAACTCTTATGTACTTTATACTTATACTATCTATGTTCTTTTGTAATTAATTTGTTTTCTTAATTATGATGTTTATTTATATATAAATCCAGAAATTAATTAACTCTATTCAGAGTTTATCTTATAAGCACAAATATTAACCTTTGTTCCTATTCTAAATAAAAAGATTAAGAGCTCTAGAAGCTTGGTTAAGCTCAGTCCCAAAAAGAAGGAAAAATAATGAAATTAAATACATCACCAAAAATTCATAAAATCTAGACCAAATTGGTTAGATTGATTTAACAGTAATATCTAAAGAGTATATAACTATTCCTACCTTCAGTTTATTATTAGACATATAGTAACAAAATTATTCTAATCTGGAAGAAAGAACTGTAGGTTAAAACAGTAAATAAATCTAGTCTAAAATCTACTCTCCTATTTATTCTTTACAATATAAAATTACTGAAAGCAAAATACAGTTCAAGGAAGTAGTTTTTAACTAAAAACTCATACAACTGTCAATGAAATATCTTTTCTGAGATTAGAAAAAGAAACTACTACTCTGAAATCTCATCATGCTATTCTTATTTAAATTTACCCCTGTGCTGGAGTACGGTCTGGTAAAACCCGGATGTGGAAAAACACATTGGGTCTTTATCTTTCATCAAAATATTTCATTACTAAATAACTAATAACATTTACAACACTAAACCAGTTAACTCTTATTTTATAAACTACAAACAATACATTCAACCATTCATAGTATTTAAACAAGACAGATAAGTGATAGAACCTGCTTGATCTTAGGACAACAATAGCAATGGGAGGCCATTCCTCCGTACCAATTCCTGGAGAGTGCTCAAACAGCGACTCCTCAGGACCCCCAAGCTTGCTCTGGTCTCCCTGGCTGGAACTAGGTGCAGCAATAGTCAGATACTAGTCCTCAAACTCATTATTAATCCAGAACTTATTAGTAAGTTCACCCAGCTAACAAGCTGTAATAAGCCAAGTTACTGCAACAATCCTCTTAGAACAACTTCCTTACTATTTCCCCTTTTTCCCCAAATGAATTTCCTGAATAGCATTCCACCTGAATGTTTATTCTCTAGAAAATATATGAGCAACCTCATCTCTATTCATTGGGTACTTTTAAAAGATTACCTAGGTCTTTTTTGGGTTAATTGTCATTTAATGAGCCACCTACTCTAATCCCACTTTCTTGGGGGATCATGACCCCAAATATAGGGAAGTTTCCACCTGCAACTTAGGAAGTGTTTGAGGATGCTGCCACTTGTCTTTTTCCCTCCACCTAGTTCCATCCACCAGTTTGACCAGTAACCTCTTTTTAACAGCTCTCCCATGCTGTTGTCTCCACAATTTATTTATTAATAATAAAATATTCTGAATTAGATTCCACTTTTGTTGACTCTGCTGAGTCATCATTTCCTACTTAGCATTAAATTTAACATAATGTCTCAGGAATATAATAAAAAAATTAACATTATTTTACAAAATTGGGGTATGTGACATACACACCCCCTTAAAATGTAACATTGTCCTGGATGTTACATATTCTTCATCCTCTGCAACCTCCTGGAATAGATTCGGGTATGCTTCCCGCATCTTACTTTCTAGTTCCCAGGTAGCTTCTTCAGGACTAAGGTGCTTCCATTGCACCTTCAACTGTCCAATTGTGTAGTTCCGCAGAGTAATTTCCCTCCTCCCGAGGATACAGTCCGGTTCCACTAGAACTTCTCCTTCTGGTTCCACCTGTACAACATTCCAATCAATCACATGAGTAGCATCATGAACATACTTTTTCAAATTATGGAAAACATTATGCACTTTCAAGTTAGGTGGTAATGCTAGCTGATATGCAACTTGACCAATTCTGGATAAAATTTCAAACGGACCACAATAACGTGGTGCTAGTTTTGCACAACTCCCCAGTCCTAGGGAGATTTTCTTTGGTCTTACCTTTATAAACACGTGCTCACCCACCTGGAACTCTTTGGGAGTTCTTTTCAAATATGCTTGGCTCTTTTGCCGATCCTGTGCTACCTTCAAATTTTCCTGCACTTGTTTTACAATCTGTTCCATTTCCTTCAATAATTCAGGTCCTAACACCAATCTATCTACTAGATTATTCCAGGAGATAGGAGTGTTGCATTTATGCCTATACAAAATTTCAAATGGACTAAACTTAGCTGATGAGTGATAGTTATTATTATATGCAAACTCTGCTAAATGGAAGTAGTCCTCCCACTTACCTGGCTGATCTTTAACATACATCCTTAACAGATCTTCCAGCACCTGATTCACTCTTTCAGTCTGTCCGTTCGTATGAGGATGGAAAGAGGTGCTGAAATTCAGTGTTGTGTTTAATCCCTTAAACAAGGACCTCCAAAAACTCCCTGTGAATTTAGGATCCCTGTATGAAATAATAACCTTAGGTACTCCGTGTAGCCTAAAAATCTGCTTTAAAAATATATCAGCTATATTGGCAGCCTTGTAAGTAGTCTTGACAGGAATGAAATGTCCTGCTTTACTTAACTTGTCAACCACCACCATAATTGAATCATTCTGATTCTGATTTCTGGGCAATCCAGTAATGAAATCCAAGTTGATTATTTCCCATTTCCAACTAGGAATAGGCAAAGGTTGCAGTAAACCAGCTAGATGTTGGTGTTCAGTTTTTACTTGTTGACAATCCAAACATCTAGCTATGTATTCAACTACTTTAGATTTCATATTAGGCCAGAAATATTCTTTTCTTAACATGGTGATAGTCTTTTGGTAGCCTGGATGTCCTGAGTAAGGGGTTTTATGAACTTCATCCAAAATCAGCAATTTAACCTTAGGTACATTAGGCACATACAGTTTGTCCTTAAACAATAAAAATCCATCTTTATTTAGACTATAACCTTTTATTAAGCTTTCTGTAGGTTCTTCTTTAGCTGTAACTTGTAATTTTTTATAAATTTCATCCTATTTTATCCCTTCTGTGAGCTGTTCATTTAAATTAGAAGCATAAGTGATGATTGCTGCTGTAAAATTTAGCTTTGCATTTCTGCTTAAAGCATCAACCACCTTATTTTCTTTTCCTTTTATGTGTTGAATTTCGAAATCATATTCACTCAAGAAGGCCAACCACCTTGCTTGTCTTGCATTTAAGTTGGGCTGATCTAAAAGGTATTTCAGACCTTTATTATCAGTCATTAAAATAAACTTCCTTCCTATTAAGTGGTGTCGCCACATTTTTAAAGCATGTATAACAGCTGCAAGTTCTAAATCATAAGTTGCATAATTATTTTCATGGATTTTTAATTTCCTGGACTCATAGGTGATGACATGCCCGTATTGAGTCAACACACCGCCTAAAACATCATTACAAGCATCGGTGCATACCACAAAATCCTTATTAGGATCTGCTATTCTTAGAATAGGCGCAGTTGTTAATAAGGTTTTTAATTTCTTAAAACTTTCTTCACATTTTAAGTTCCAATCAAATTTCTTACCTTTCTTTTGCAAGGAAGTGATTGGATTAGCTATTTTTGAAAATCTTTCAATGAATCTCCGGTAATAACCGGTAATTCCATGAATGACCTAACATTTGTTACGTCTTTTGGAACCAGCCAATCTTCGATCGCCCAAATATTTTCAGGATCAACTGAAATCCCTTCCTTAGTCACTACATGACCTAAGTACTGGATTTCATCCTTAAAGAAATCACACTTACTGAACTTTGCAAAAAGCTGTTGCTCTCGCAGCTCTTGTAAAACTATCCGTACGTGTTCCTTATGTTCCACTTCATTTTTAGAATAAATTAAGATATCATCGATAAACACGACAACAAATTTATCTAAATACTTATGCATTATATTATTCATCAGGCACATAAAGACAGCTGGGGCGTTGGTAAGCCCAAATGGCATTACGACAAATTCGTAATGTCCATACCTCGTCTTGAAGGCTGTCTTCAAAATGTCCTCATCTTTAATCCTTACCTGATGATATCCTAATCTCAGGTCTATCTTTGAGAACACCGTAGCTCCACGTAGCTAATCAAACAGATCATCTATGCAGGGCAACGGATATCTGTTTTTAATGGTCATCTTGTTTAGTTGACGGTAATCTATGCATAGTTGCATAGTTCCGTCTTTATTTTTGACAAAGATGACTGGTGCTCCCCAAGGGGACACACTGGGTCAAATGTACTTCTTATCTATTAACTCCTTTAGCTGTGATTTTAGTTCATTAAGTTCTAAAATATTCATATGATACAGAGCTTTTGAGCTAGGTACCACACCTAGCACCAATTAAATAGTGAAATCCAGTTCCCTCCTAGGAGGTAATCCTGGAATTTTCTCTGGAAAGACATCAGTAAATTCATTTAAAACAGGAATATCTTCTAGTTTTAACTTATCTTTTTCAGATTTACTTTCCTCATCTGTAATGGTTACAGCATAGGCTTTACACCCTTTCCTCATTGCTCTTTTAAGTTGTAAAGCAGAAATATGCCTAATTACAGTTTTCCTAGGAATACCTTTAACTGTTACTGGCTGTTCATTATTATTTACGCACGTAAAGGTTTTATCAAAACAGTTTAAAACTACCTTGTGCTGCTCTAACCAATCCATACCAATTAATAAATCATACGAGCCAAGTGGCAGAACATTAATCTTAACTGTAGTTTTAAAATCATTCATAAGAAAGACACATTCTTTCACATAACATGTTACTTTCCTTTTTGCCCCAGTGGCTAATTGAACTAACCAGGAACTATCAAACTTTTCAATAGTCAATTTACACTTTTCCACTATCTGAGGTGAAACATAACTAAGACTAGCTCCTGGATCAATTAAAATGGTTACAGGGGTTTGATTAACCATACCTTCCACTTCCACCATGGAAGTCTGATAGTCAGCTTGGTGGTTCTCCAAAGCTGCATTTATTCTGGGCATAGTCCTCGCAAATTCTCCAATGGTCATTTCATCATGCACGGTGTGAATATTGTTGTTTGAATTTTTTCGATTTGGGAAAACCGAGGCATAGTGCGGGCCATTGCATTCCCAGCACTTAATAGGATCCTTCCGCTCAAAGTTCTTAGTGAAATTCCCATGATTTTTTGCAGCTTCCTTGCCTTTAAAATTACTGGAATTATTAGAATTATTAGAAGCACCATTTCCATTTCCCTGAAAGTTCTTACTGTTTGAATAATTTCTGTTCTTATTGTTCTTGAAATTCTTCTGAGGTACAAATTCCTTTTTCTTGAACTCAGGCTGACTGCTATTTTTCTTAGCCTTCCAGTTGGCTATGCCTTCCTTCTTCTTGTTCTGTTCAAAACAGAAATTATCCTTTCGCATGGCTTCCTCTAGAGTCTTCAGGTTATCATACTCGATTCTGTCCTTGATGTGATATGGCAGACAGCTGAGAAATTGCTGTACTTTAGGTTTCTCATCGACTAAATAAGGTACATACCTCAACAAGATTAAGAATTTACTGTTTAGATCCTTCATAGTCATGGATCCTAACTTTAATTCATAAAATTCTTTAGCTCTTTCTTCATAGTATTGTTCGGACAAAAATTTCTTCTTGAAGTACCTTTTAAAGGCGCTCCAATTAAATTCTTTTTCCTTGATCCCCTTGATTCTTTTCAGATCTTGCCACCATATGTCTGCTTTTCCAGTGAGATTATAGATTTCCATTCTTGGCTTCAGCTGATTCGAATAGTTGTATATCTAAAAATATTTCTTCATCCCAGATAACCAGGACTCTGCTTCCTCCCCTTTTTCAGTCTCTCCATTGAAAGTTGGGGGCTTTATTTTTTTAAACTCCCCGGAAATCTCTTCATATGGTCTATACTTCTTCTTTCTGTCATACAACTCATCCTCACTACTGTCACTAGTAGTGTAATAACCTTGTTGTTCCTTCAACCCTTCAGATGATGAGCTGCTTTCAGCCTTAGCCAACTTCATCTTTTTAGATCCTTTCTGATGGCTAGCCTCCTCAGATTCGGGTCTTTTGCTCCTCCCTTCAGTCTGAAATTTTTCCATCAAGATTTGGTTCAACTCTTCTTGAGTCTTCAAAATCCTTTCATTGTCCTTCTTGACTGATTCCATTTCAGTCTTCAAATCCTTTATAGTCTGCATCAGTTCTAAAGAGTGAGCATTTACCTCTTCTAACATAGGTTCTCTGGACATTTGTCTTGTCTCGGTAATTGGAGACTCCTCCTCAGCATATTCTCCTAGCTTCTCCATACCTGCCTGTTAGATTCAGAAAAAGAAATTTTCTTTTCTTTACATAAAACAAAATACAGGTTAGTATATTATTTTTACTGTTCTACGGAAACTAGTTGGGCTGCATTGAGGCCTAGTATTTGAACCATGCTATGATACCACATGTCAAAACCCCCGTTTCCTTTCCATTGAATGGTAGACTCCTTGCTCGTGCTGGTTGCTGGTCGCTGCATTATTGTTTGTGATATTCCACTGCTAAGGTAAAAGAAATAATTCGTTTCCTTTTAAGCTAATGCAATTTTCTTATATATACATTTCCTTGTTTTTAATGTAAATTAACAGCCGAACTTATGTTTGTCTTGCAGATACGATTTGCTTCTCTGATCTGTCTGCATAGGGAGTATGGCGTTTGCAGCGATAAGGGGCCACGATAAGCCCTGGTTTCTCCATGGCTCATCCACCTTGTGTAAACCCTTATGGGGTAATGAGGGATTGGTCGTTGCGGTCTATTAAACCCTCATGGATTCTAGTTGCTTGTCCGTTGTTTAACATCGTTTGGTTAAGACCCTAGCTCTATAGCAGGGCTCTCTGGCTTCGGCTGTGAGTGTAAATTTTTGTTTTGTAAATATTACTGTGTTTAAATTAAAGGAACAGGCTGTAAGCCTTCCTGTGTAAATTCTCAGTACGGCCGTGGGTTAATGTTACAGCACTGGGTTTTACAGTCATTGTTTTTGTATATTCAAAATGATAGGCTTTTTACCCTAAGTTAGTATACAAGTATTAATTACTGTAATCTTTTTTTTCTGCGTTCCTTCTTTGCTTATATTATTTAAAATTTCGAAAGCTTACTTATGTTTAAATTAAAACTTCGACTGTGAGTAAAATAATATTAGTTCCACTGTTTGTTGATTTACTTGTATAAATTGGATTTTATAGGGTTTAACCCTATTTGGCAGTGAAGAAAATAACTCTGTTCCTTTTAAATTACTGTTAAGTTGAAAAGTGCTTCTGCAATATTAGGGTTACTAGTTATATTTTTAGTATGTAATTAAGCTCAATAAAAGAGCATCCTGTACTTCTGTTGTTTACTTCCTGTACAAAAAGCATTTGATTTGTTTAGTGTTTAAAGGTATTATTATTAGGGTTTCTGTTCCTGTTTATAATTTTCCTTTCTTATAGATAAGAATTTGTAATTATTGATATATTGTTTATACCCTTTAATAATAAAGGGTTTTTATATGTCCTTCTTGTTATAATAAATTTAAGTACTATCAGTATACCTGTACTTGTAGCTCACACAGTAATAAATAGTTCTAAGATACACTTTCAGTAATATGAATACTACTTATGTTAATAGTAATAATATTCTTGTATTGCATAAATAAATTACTATTATAATAACTATATTGTCTCTCCGTGATTACTATAGACTCTATATTAATATCCTTAGTTTATTTTTATAAGTATATTGAAAGTAATACTTGTTAATTAACTCTTATTTACTTTATACTTATACTATCTATGTTCTTTTGTAATTAATTTTTTTTCTTAATTATGATGTTTATTTATATATAAATCCAGAAATTAATTAACTCTATCCAGAGTTTATCTTATAAGCACAAATATTAACCTTTGTTCCTATTCTAAATAAAAAGATTAACAGCTCTAGAAGCTTTGTTAATCTCAGTCCCAAAAAGAAGGAAAAATAATGAAATGAAATACATCACCAAACATTCATAAAATCTAGACCAGATTGGTTAGATTGATTTAACAGTAATATCTAAACAGTATATAACTATTCCCACTTTCAGTTTATTATTAGACATATAGTAACAAAATTATTCTAATATGGAAGAAAGAACTGTAGGTTAAAACAGTAAATAAATCTAGTCTAAAATCTACTCTCCTATTTATTCTTTACAATATAAAATTATTGAAAGCAAAATACAGTTCAAGGAAGTAGTTTTTGACTTAAAACTCATACAAATGTCAATGAAATATCTTTTCTGAGATTAGAAAAAGAAACTACTACTCTGAAATCTCATCATGCTATTCTTATTTAAGTTTACCCATGTGCTGGAGTACGGTCTGGTAAAACCCGGATGTGGAAAAACACAGCGGGTCTTTATCTTTCATCAAAAGATTTCATTACTAAATAACTAAAAACATTTACAACACTAAACCAGTTAACTCTTATTTTATAAACTACAAATAATACATTCAACCATTCATAGTATTTAAACAAGACAGATAAGTCACAGAACCTGCTTGATCTTGGGACAACAATAGAAATGGGAGGTCGTTCCTCCCTACCAATTCGTGGAGAGCGCTCAAACAACGACTCCTCAGGACCCCGAGCTTGCTCTGGTCTCCTTGGTTGGAAATAGGTGCAACAATAGTCAGATACCAGTCCTCAAACTCAGTATTAATCCAGAACTTATCAGTAAGTTCACCCAGCTAACAAGCTGTAATAAGCCAAGTTACTGTAGCAATCCTCTCAGAACAACTTCCTTACTATTTCCCCTTTTCCCCCAAATGAATTTCCTGAATAGCATTCCACCTGAATGTTTATTCTATGGAAAATATCTGAGCAACCTCAGCTCTATTCATTGGGTACTTTTAAAAGATTGCCTAGGTATTTTTTGGGTTAATTGTCATTTAATGAGCCACCTGCTTTGATCCCACTTTCTTGGGGGATCATGACCCCAAATATAGGGAAGTTTCCACCTGCAACTTAGGAAGTGTTTGAGGATGTTGCCACTTGTCTTTTTCCCTCCACCTAGTTCCATCCACCAGTTTGATCAGTAACCTCTTTTTAACAGCTCTCCCATGCTGTTGTCTCCACAATTTATTTATTAATAATAAAATATTCTGAATTACATTCCACTTCTGTTGACTCTGCTCAGTCATCATTTCCTACTTAGCATTAAATTTAACATAATGTTTAAGGAATATAATAAAACAATTAACATTATTTTACAAAATTGGTGTATGTGACAGAAAACATTGACAATATTACCTACTTAAAAAATTAGGGTTTTAATCCTCTAAGAGAGCCTACAAAGAACTTTGATAGGTATGACCTACAGAGGTACATGTAGGTATTCTAATGTTATGTATATCTTGTGAATGAGATCTTGAAATGTTCATATGATTGATATATATGGTTTATTGATCATATGTAAAATTTGGCATGTTCATTAACTTGACATACAAGAGAACTTTTGGCATATTTATAAACAACATTATGGAAAAATTTTCATATCAAGAACACAAAATTGACATATTCATAAGAAACATACATGGCGAAATTTAAATTATGATACATACCTCATCATGCTAGATCCCACCTATTATCATACAACCAAGCCCTTCGGATCATCTCTTATAATTATGGTCTCCATTAGTCTCTCGTGCTCTGTATCCGGTAAGAAGTAGCGTACCTTCGATGAATTTTAGCTAGGCATTGTTTGTACCTGGAGGTTTGTACCAATGATTAAGTTGGTAAATTGATACACACTTGCACCTGGTTTGTAATCCTTGTAAACATATCCACCCTTATTTATTGCATTGTTGTCATGTGTAAGGTATTCATCTTTAACAACCATAGACCCAGTGGGGAATTGGTTGTTTTCATCATCATTCATGGACATAATGAGGGTTTGCTTTCCCTCTATACAACGTGCCAACCAATAATCACCACCCCATTCACTATCTTTTGAGGCAACCACTACGTATATGTGTCCTGCATAGTATGATTGTAGGTATATGATCAAATATTTTCCGTGTGATACAAGGCCATTAATGTGAGTTTCAAGACTACGTAAATTTAACAAAAAAATGTTAAGGAAATGCATCATACCAGGTTGTACAAGGTATGATACATGATCAAAATCTATAGAAATAGATGATTGGTCTTCTTCCAACGGAGTTAACTCAACAATTGCATGTTGATCAAGCGGAAGTGATATACGATCCCATCTATCAACCCAATCCAATTACTCACACACATCCCAGTCACCATCACAACAAGGCGGGCAAAAACAAGCAAGTTTTCTGGTCCAAATTTCAAATAATGGGTTATCAAGACTTTGAACCGAATGAAAGCCACAAGTCCCAGGAACAGTCTTGCATTCCCATGCATGTGAACGATCTATGTCTACCACCTCCCAAAAAAATATCTCCACATGTCTCTTTCTTGTGGATTCTACTCGCATAGCTGATTCCTCTCCCATTACTGACGTGCACCACCTGACTATAGATTGAGCATTTCGAATAGTAGATATTGTAGATAATTTCAATTCCTCTCTTCGTAGGGCTATTTTGACATATGCTTCGGCTCCATAATGCTCTCCTTTACCATGCCCAGTCTCAAAATAGTTCCACATATGTGGAACTTTGTAGTTTTTATGCAATGAACACATCCATTGAAATATGTGTGCATTTTTTAACTGACCAGCACATCCATCAGACCAAATCCAGTGTCGATCCATCTATATGTTCTTTCCCTTCAAATGATCATAGAACATGATGAAGAAATGATGTACATAGTGGAAGCATGGCACATATCATCACTTACGTAGAAGTGATATTCCTTTAGAATTTCTCTTTGCTCTTCACTAGTATTTGGGCCATGCCTATATGTGATATGCACCATTAAGGAAACCTGCTCAGAGTGATAATACTGACTTTGGATCTCATTTTGAGGTTGCAGAGTGTAGTTCTCAGCAAAATCAACAACTGAAAGTATAGTACCACGAGGAAATGTATCTCTGCATATTCTAAACTTCTCATCCTTCCATCGTGCCAAGTGGACATGCTGAACATATTGACGTGTCTTTTCAATAAATTCCTTGACGAAGACACTAACTTGTACCTGTTGACACAAAATGATCTCAATATCATGTTTTTTTGTAAGTAAGGAATGAAATGCAACTCTTCAAACATAAATTTATAGATAAATGCATGTACCTAAGATGTCACCAATTGTATTTTTTTGCTTTCTTTCCCTGGGACTATTTCATAGCTGATATATTTGAAACTTTTCATGTCTGTAACCATATTCCCAAATTCATTGTCTCCAGTCTCGTGCATACATTGGCTCAATAATGCCATTCTAGCATAGTTGGAGCAAGTTCCATCCAAACAGGATTTTGCATAGTAAGTTTGCCCCTCAGGCCTATGGCACATGATACTATGAATGAATTCTTTTGATGAGGTCAGTGGTATTGTCAAGGAGAAATCCTACACATGGTTAGTATGCAACACACGACGAATGTACAAAAATGTTTCATAGTAATATTCATATTCTACATGGTATCTACAACAACAAGTGTTATGAAGAGTATTTATTCTAACATACCAGGGCTTACATTTCTCAAAAGATCTTTGCCCCAAATTCAATTGTCTATGTTCATTCCTAAATTTCTTGTATAGTTCTGTCTATGTTATATCAAGAAGATGCTTAATATGTGGTTCATGGTCCTTTGAACCCCTTCTCAGTTTTAGTACATCCTTCTGGTTTGAAGAAGGCCTTGTGTGATCATGCCAAAAACTTTGCACTAGTCCCTTTACTGCATCAACTAGCTTCATGTCACGACGTGACAACTGACCAATAAAGGCCCAAAAATCTATCTTGGCGGTTGTGTCAAGATGTTCTCTTCTAATAGAATACCTACGGAGGGTTTTTACATTCAAATTAACTAGTTTAGATGTAGGCTTGAGAAAATGAAGGACCCTGGTGTTCTTATTCACAATTGCTTGTGACAACACATAACGAGCCGCATTGCGGTCCTTTGACTGTGTGTTCTTACCAATTTTACCAAAGGCATCTACTAAGCTTTTAACTATATGAGAACTTGGTCCAGAAGGCTTTATCATCTTTATCCCTAATGATTTCCTAACAATATTCATGCCCCTAGATTATAACAATGATAACAATAATCTACATTTATCTCCATCACATTTAGAAACAAAATATTTATTTAGTATCTATTGAGTTTGATAAGCAATACTATGTTTAGATAGCGTACCTTCAATGGAATTGAGGAGTCCTTCATCAACTTGTATATGCTTTGGAGTTCTTCGACATGTGCTTTCTAATGGAGGTAAGCGGGTTGGATATATATCATCTAGTGCATCAACAATACGCTATGGCGTTTCAGTAGCAACTTGTTGTCCTTCACTCTCTTCCTGGTATTTGGATGGTGGAAGTCCAACATCCTCATCGATGGTTTGGTTAATATTTTCTTCTTCAACAATAGGCTCCATGTCCAACGCCTCTTCAACAGTAGGCTCCATGTACACCGCCTCTTCATGAGCTTCGTCTTGAGATGGTAACTTATCACTTTTACTTGATGTGGGATTTGAAACATCCCCTAACGAGCACCTACGTTTTGCTTCTTGAATAATTCCATGGGGTGCTTGTTCAACAACTATTGTGGAAATTGAAGGTCCGTCTAGTGAATTCTTCCTTTTTTCTTGTGTTGGATTAATAGGATGAATCGATGTATCCTCTATAATCAGATTTGGATTAGTTTCCAAAGAAAGCCTCTGATTCATCATGTCTATTCTTTTCTTTTCTTTCTCTTCTTTGATGACTTCTTGAGGTCTCTTCTTCCTTGCTGATTTTCTTCCTCGGTTACCTACATTCCCCATCACCACAATGATCAATGTCAATATAGTTTGTTTTTGTTGCTCCTCAATTACAAGCTTCCAAACCTTTAACTTTCATTATAACTATTGATCCTTCAAGGTGCTTCAATCTTCCTTCTCAATTGTTCATATTTCCCATCAAAACAAATAATTAATGGGAAAATTTACCTTTGCTTCTCTTGAATAATAAGCAAATGAAAGTTATATCCACCATCACCATGAAATGACATTGAAGCTTGATATCTTATCATGTGTGCTCCTCAACCATGAAAGATGTCCTCAATGTTGCACCTGCATAACAAAAAGAATGATGGAAAATGTGTAGATTGTGAGTATTTCCACAGGCAGGATCGTGCTCTTGAAAAAAAATGCGCGCTAATCGGAATTTTCATAAAAACAGAGCGAAGTTTCTCTCCGACAAAGACAATTCACTGTTTTAACAGTCCCAAAACGTGCATGCGTTATATAGAGTCAAAACTCGTACACGATTTGTATAAGCAAAACGCGCACGCGATATGTTTAAGCACAACTAATGGGGTGGGTGCATGGCTAAGGATTTCCTAATTTCTTAAAGATTTCTTAATTTATTTATTATTAAGTTTTATTATGATTACTTTAGTTCCATTCTCATGATTCTTATTACTTTAGTTTATGTATTTATTCTTCTTAATGTGGTTTATTACATACATTCCCCCTTCAAGAAACTATTTAAGTATTAAGGTTTAGGCTTGATCTTAACTATGAATCAAATACTTATGGTTAAGGATGAAGGATGAAAATAATCAAATATTTATGGTTAAGAATGAAGGATAAATATAATGATGAGAAATTTCATTATAGGTTTTACCATATGATTACCATGACCCTGAATGAAAAATAGATATAATTTTTGGATAAATGTAATTAGAATATCAACTAAAATCATTAGATGTAGTGATTTAAAGATTATCATTTAAAAATGTGACATATTTAAATTTTAAAACATGGTGAGGTAATATTCATTTATAAATAAATGAAATAAAAAGATATAGAAAA
Source organism: Pseudotsuga menziesii (assembly GCA_001517045.1). Classification (NCBI taxonomy): domain Eukaryota; kingdom Viridiplantae; phylum Streptophyta; class Pinopsida; order Pinales; family Pinaceae; genus Pseudotsuga; species Pseudotsuga menziesii. Next base: position 271,358 of record LPNX010111892.1, read on the forward strand.
TTTATTTAAACTATTATTGTTTTTATGAGAAAAACATAAATTTAAACTTTATGTTCCATGACTAGTTATTCATAAATAAATGAAAATAGATTATGAAGTAAGAAGATATACGAAAATCATTTTATATTAGTAATCCAGAATCCAATTTATAAGGAGAAAGTAATGATGATGATGTAATTAGATTATGATGATGATGATGACGATGAGGATGAGGATGATGATGAGGATGATGTTGATGGTGATGATGATGATGAGGATGATGATGATGAATGATGATGATGTTCATGATGTTGATGGTGATGAGGATGAGGATGATGATGATGATGTTCATGATGTTGATGGTGATAATGATGAGGACGATGATGAGGACGATGATGATGATGATGATGATGATGATGATGGTGATGATGATGATGATGTTCATGATGTTGATGGTGATGATGATGATCATGTTGTTGATGATGAGGATGATAATGATGAAGGTGATGATGATGATGAGGATGAGGATGATGATGGGGATGATGATGATGATGTTCATGATGTTGATGGTGATGATGATGATAAGGATGATGATGATGAATGATGATGATGTTCATGATGTTGATGGTGATGATGATCAAGATGATAACGAGGAGGAATGATGATGATGTTCATGATGATGATGGTGATGATGATGAGGATGATGATGATGATGATCATGTTCATGATGTTGATGGTGATGATGATGAGGATGATCTGATGATGATGTTCATGATGTTGATCACTACTACATTTCGACAAAAAATTTGACGGCCGTATTGTCGGATTTTCGACACATCCCTGTCACATGTACGACACTATTATTTTTTTTAAGCGTTGGAGGATTTTCGTCAGTTATCCGACATCTTTCCAATCAGTCGGTTAAGTGACAGAAAATTTTACCGTCGGTTAAATGTAAATCATCGGTTAAGCGTCGGTTAAGCGACGGCCTGTAAGTGATTTTTTTGAAAAAAATCACTTACAGGCCGTCTCTTCACCGACGACTATAAGTGTTTTTTTTTTTAAATCACTTACAGGCCGTCTCTTCACCGACGACTATAAGTGTTTTTTTTTTTAAATCACTTACAGGCCGTCGCTTAACTGACGGCTGTAAATGTTTTTTTTTTTAAATCACTTACAGGCCGTCGGTTAAGCGACGGCTGTAAATGTTTTTTTTTAAATCACTTATAGGCCATCAGTTAAGCGACGGCTGTAAGTGTTTTTTTTTTAAATCATGTAATTCAATGCATTGATTTGGTGTTCAAAGTTATTTGCAGAGAATCGACGCTTCCTGCTATCACACATTTTGATAGCAATTTCATTTCTCTTTATACTTGATTAATTATGAACTGGATTCAAAGAAGATGTTTAATTTCAATGAGTATGATAGTGCTTTCATCAAAGCATTGAATGGGAATGTTATTGCCAAACTTGTGTTCTACTATTAATTGGGACAATATATGAGAATTGTGTAGTTAGTGAACCTTTGGAAAGGGTTCTATGATTGGTTGAAAATGAAAGTCCCACAATTTATCTCTTGTGTATGGCCATGGATAGGGATAAAAGTACTCTCCAAATATATTATGGGTCCAATGGAAATTAGAGAGAAATAAAGTACATATTGATGTGGGGTTTGATTGATGATAGATGGAACTATACACCACATCTATCATCATCCAATACATGTCACACTTGTAAGAAAAATGGGTATGAATCAATTAGCATATGCTCTTTCCTCACATAATTTGAAAAAAAGAACAATGACACTTCTTAAATTATTAAAAACTGATTACAAAGTTGAAAAAACAAACTGGCAAAATAATATGTTTAGATTCTAGCAAGTAATATCAAGATGCTCATAAATCAAAACATGATATCTATTGAACACATAAGAAATTAATAAATAGAAAATATTAAAACTTTTATTTATGCGCTATAATTGTTTTTTAGAAGGATCTTTAACCTACAATACACAGGTCATTTTTCTAGTAATAGAGGGCTAACTAGTGATTTATTTTAATTAAGAAAACAACTTAACCATTGAATAACTATACCAATACAATGAATTTTTTTCTACTAGGAAACAAGTACTTACATTGTTAGCATCCCATACTCAGACAATATTATCAGAGGAGCATCAGTCCAAATGAGTAGAGTTTGGAATGAAATTAACATCAGTAATATGATTAATGTATTATTGAAGAGTTCTATTTTTAGAGTATCCATATTTAACAAAACAACCTGCAATTAAAAAATCACAAGCCGTTATGCTTATTTGTTACTAAGAACATTACTACTACATAGTAATCTTTTTGTTGGAAATCAGGTACAATAAAATCAAAACATATGTTAATCCAATGTCGCTAAAGCATTATTGAAACCTAGGCCTATTTTGATTCTCACCTTCTTTTCATGCCCAACACTTGCTAGAAAATTTCCATCTTAAGAGAAATGGAAACAAACCACTTTACTAGTGTGTGCAAGGAGGAAACCTACTTTGTTGAAACTAAGTCCTTAAAACAATAAATCATAATTTTATAGTCCCAAATATCTTGTCAATGTTGAAACCCACTAATTGTTCCAAACAAACAAACGTGGACACCATTCGATACTTTCCTATCAAACCATACAAACATTATAGGTATATATTTCTCATAATTTTAGGTGTTACAACATAACCATGCAAAGTGACCATGACTATTCTTCATTTACAACATACCCTCTAAGGAACCCATAATGCTATTGAGATAGGTGAGCCGGTCTGGTTAGTACACATTCCATGTGGTTGGTAGCACTAAAATGAAAGGCAAGGTGGTTACCGCTGGTACTACCTATATTTTTATGTCTCACACTATATGAGCTGAGAAATGGAATCGAACCATTACAAAAACTGTCTGAAAGTTTTATTATGCCCGTTTCAATATCCCAGCCTGGAAGATCACTCATAGGCTAAATCTTGTTTAACGCTATTTAAATATGGCCAATTGACCATGACTGTTCTTATCAGGTTTACTTCTTCTATAGTGTATCTAGCTGTAAGTGTTTTTTTTTTTTTTAATCACCACAAAAAGTTGATGGTGAAAGATGAAGTAATAGATATGAAAAAGGTGTTGCAAGGAATGTCAGATATAGATAGATATTGTGCAGAAGCAATGCATACAACATTCTATTTGTTTCAGACGAGTCCCACAAAAGGAGTGATAGAAGTCACACTGGAGGCATGGCCCAAGGGTCCGCACACAATAGCACAAATTTGAGGCATAGATGGAATTTTAAGTTCCAGATATCTTTCCTATATACTGAACTTTCAATACATATTTATTCAATTATACAATTCAATTATATAATATATTCTTATATTTATTGAAAGACTTATACTGATATTTAAGCTTAAAGAGGTTATATATCTTTTATTTATAGAACTTATATAAGCATCAATAAATTATATATATATATATATATATATATATATATATCCCTTGGGTTAGCTCAATAGGTTTGAACCAACCAGTTTCAAGGCACAGATTGTTAATAGGTCATGTGTTCATGTCCAGTGGAGTCCCACTGAGTTAATTAGGAACACATGTTGTACTCCGACAGCATTTTCCCCAAGCGCCATTCACGGAATGTGAGGAAGTGCTTGGAGGGTTTCCACGATAATATTTTCCATGGAGTGTGTGTGTGTGTATTTAAGCCTTGAGGGTTAGCTCAATCGGTTGGTGCCACTATTACTAGGACATTGTCGGTAATCCAACAGGCTGTGCAAGTCTCCAGTTTTATTCCCACCGGATCAAGTGCACTAAATCTACACTGGCCACTTTACTCTAGGTTACCATCATAGGAATAAAGTGCCCAAGGTTTCCCGGTGAGTTACTTCTAAGGAAAAAATATATATAAGTGTTGTTGATATAGCTAGGACTAGGCTTAGATTTAATTTATTAGGAAACAATAAGTACAAGCCTAGAAAAATTTGCTACATGGAGCAAGTAAATAGTGATACATTGATGTTGAGCCCCATGAGCATCATAAAATGGATGAAATATATCATTCCATTCAATTGACTGGAAGTTTAAAAGCTTGCTGCATTTCTGTGAGATCCAGGAACTGAAGATTAATTTCATTTTCAGACGACTACTTTAAAAATAGAAAAATTCAGAATACTACATTCATTTCATAATATTGACCTATCCCAAAGATGACTCCATCTCTTCCCTTGTTAGCTCAATTATAACATCATCTTTCTCTACAGTACCTTTTGAGACCTGAAAAAGTAATTTCAATAAGCCCCAATATCAAGAAGAAAAGAAAAGAATTTTTGAAGTTCATCCAAAACCTCATCATCTTACAGTCATCATCTTTTCTGTCCGTGAAGAAGACTCAGACTGCTGAAGCACTTTATTTTCTAGAGGCTTGCTTGATCGTGCAAGGCATTAGCTATATATAAATACATAGAATATATGCCTCGATGTTCAGAAAATAATGCTAGTATGGCTAAACCCTCTACTTTGTTAGGTGTACTGTAAGAAATGGTATGGACAATAACTTTAAAGAAGCATGCCTGCAAAGAGCATAAATCAGATAAATTCTTTGAATTACCGTCAGTTATGCAAGGTGCTGAAGATGAGCTAGCTGAACCAGGCTCCACCATACGAATCCCAGTGATAATCTCATACAACAAACTCTGCAAAATTCACCAAAATCTCAGAAGAAATATATAACAAGTCAACCACGCCTTTAGTTTGTCTTAAGAATACCCCTCCTTATTTAGGAATATTCATGAATTATATTCTGCTTAAAATCCTCAAATTCTGAACCTATCAATTCCAGACCTTTATTTTATTCCCATTATAACACTATGCTACCTTGAGTGGAGAAACAAGTACAGGCTTCATAAATGGTAGGGCATTTAGTAAACAATACATATTTTGGAAAAGGCACTTTCAAATTTCAGGAAACAGGGAAACAATGCAGTCACATAAAACATCAAAAAAGCAATTCACAATGAACACTGTATGAATACACAAAAATTTACTGTATATATCGGACAATATTATATCACAAGGTGATTACATCTAACAGATTAGGCCTTGTCCATACATAAACAACAATTAAGTTTTAATAAAATTTATAAAAAAAGCAAAAAACTGAGAACACAACTCACAGGGTTTTACAACAATATAAATAAGGAGAATGGATTCAACAGCCTCTACTAGGATTTCTCGACTTGGAAAAAGCGATTACCAGAAGCTATTTCCCTGAAATTTTGAGACAACACTTCCCAAAACTAGACTCTGAGAAGGCATATTTCAAGCATAGTTATTGTCATGTATATTAGCAAATTGTGAAAGATTGTGACAAGGCACCTAAAAGAAACAACATCAATGTTTCTTGGACACTTTATTTCACTTATGGCACTGTGAATATGGTCTGGCACAACTGAATAATTAATATACTAATTGCCACCATATAGAAGGAAAAGAATTAATTATGATAAAGAATTTCATAGAAGAAACATTTTCTAGGCAAGCAGGAAAAAATATTGTTTTGATGTGTGGAGTTTTATGCATGTTGATGAACACTGCATTGTGAGATGACATCTGTTCTTTTCATCCAGTGGCAGCAGAGCAATTATTACAAAAATTTATGGTGAAACTTTTTATTTTGATTCATATGAGTATAGGCTAAATGCTAGTCTTGTGGAGATTCCTCATGATTTGTAGGCAATGCCAATTCCAAAATAAAAGCACAAATTGTGATATTTTACTAATTTTAATGAAAACCAAAGTTTATTTAAGGAAAAAGAAATGGTTTCTATGCTCTCAGAAATGATCATTGAATTGCAAGACAATATGGGATAATATAATTATAATATTTTCATTTGTAAATATCATAAACTTTAAAATGCAGTAGAGAAATTTGAATTTCAAATATTAAAAAAGACTGCTATCACAAATGGATTTGGCTATGGATAAATTTCTTGAACATTTTCATTTTTGTAATCTTCCAATTTACACTTTAGTCTCAAAGGGTAACAGATGCACTTGACTGCTCATAAGCATAACCCTAGCTTACCAATACCCAGATTGAAAGAAAACAAATGAAAAGCATACCGTGAACTTGGGAAGGCGAATTTTATAAACGTCAACCAGCTCATCATGAGATCAAACAAATTAGAGAAAGGACTATCCAACACCATCCCAACAATTGATGGATCCTGTGCTTAATAGAGAAGGCTACAACAAAACAAGGCTTTAGACACTTAATGCAGTCCATATAACTTGCTTTCCCTTAATTTCTGAAGCAAAAAATTGTATAATTCACTATCCACTATGGAATTGTGTCAAATAATTGCTACAATGTAATCTGACATATGTAAGTCATTTTGTACTTGCAGTCAATTATGCATCCCACAATGGCCATGTTGTGCAGCTCATCTAAACCTCACTTGGCCATTGGGCTCACACTGTGCAGGTCCATATGGTCCCTTAGACGAGTGGACGTAACAAGCAACTCCACATTATCTTTTAGTGTGTATATGGTTATGTATGTACATTGTATATGTGTTTATATTATCTACCATATGTAATCTATAATCTATAAATTATAATGTATACTGATGACCAAGTGTTAAGACTGCCAAATTCAGAATATGGACATTGAATTGTTGATAACTAATCATTTTTTTTTTAGTAGTGTTAGTTGAATAGACCGCTAAAATATCGTTGTTCCCAAAAACCATATTTTTACAGTAACATCTCTTCCATATGAGAACTTGTCTAATGTTCGATCAACAGAGAAGTTTAATGAAGGACATATTCTACTAACACAATATCAGGAGAGCATAGAAAGGCATAGACTACACTAAATGTTAATATAACAACTTCTATGGATCCTGATGATGAGCAGAGGTTCCAATCGAAATATGTCATCATCTCCAACTTTCAACACAGTGAATCCAAAAGGCTTAATTCAATGTTATCCACTGTGGAAACATCCAATCTCAGAAACTTCAGTCTTCTCTGTAAACTGTTTGATATTCCTATTTATCCACAAATACTACAAATCTCACAAAATATGAGAAGGAGAGAGAAAACATGGTAGATAACCAATGTACATGAAGCACCACAATTAACCTACAACAGAAATGTAAGAGAGAATACCCACATGCTGTCCTGTTCAAGATATTCGGTGACCTAGTTCAAAAAGTCCAATGAAAACATGTGCAAGCATACCTGTCATGTTAAGAAGGGCCAATTAAGCCAGAATTTATGCACAACCATCAAGATAAAAAATTAACAAGAAATTTACTACTCACTAGTAATACACAAAGGAAAAATTATAACAACAAAGTATTCTCACATACATAAAACCCAAAAAATTTTTTACCAGTAACACGAGTCGTAAATATGTACAGTCTCATTGAGAGACCTCATGTCAACTTAGGAATGGTACTTACATAACATAAAACAAACCATAAAATCTGTTTCTTATCATTTACAAGTTATATCCCATTATAATAAAGGGCAGATGAGCACACACAAATAGCGATACTAAGTGAAGTCACTTACACTATGTCAGACATCGTAATTACACACAAATAGTGATACTAAGTGAAGTCTCTTTCCAGGTAACCCCAAAGAAATGCTACGCCCATCCAAATTTCCAACAGTTTGTTTATAATCCTTAACCACAACAGATCTTCATATATTTCTATAAAGGCAACATTTCTAAGTGATAGGCAAACAATCTACAAATGGAAAAGGTTTAAGAACAGAAAGAATTGTAAAGAGAAAAAAATTAGCATTCACTGCAACTGTTTCACCATGTTAACATATGGCTAGTAGCCTAAAGTTCGAACTTAGAAGTACTTAACAATGTTAACTTATGGTTTTTCAAAATTTTGTATATCCATCACCAGATACGTATCCTGATAACTTAGGTTTTACTTGGTTTTAGGGGTAACCTACTTTCCATATCCTAAGGTGATAAGCCCTCATGAGTGTGCTTAAACCAGATGCAAAAATTACACTCTAGCAGAAGAATTCAGAAATCCTATTCTCTATCCCCTTCAAGGATTAAATACAATCTCTCTTCTAGTAAGAAAAACAAAAAAATAAAATAAAATCAGACGGCACTTTTGAATGCGAAGCTTCTTTCCATATCTATATCCACAAATGAAGATATAACTTCACAAATTAGTATTACCAAGTTGAGAATAGGTTACAAATAGGAAGGTATGAGACTACTAAAATTTGCTGAAGTTAAGGATCTGGTTAGATGGAAGAAGAGGAGAATGAACTCTAATTTTGAAAACTAGGGAATAGAATAGAACAAAATAACTTTTTAAATGGAAACAAGCCAAAATAATATAAAGGACAAGACAAACTTACACTGTCACAAATAGTTGTCCTCTCTTATCCTGTTTAAATTCAGCTTACTAGAATTCTAGTGGAGCAAAAGGAAAATGAAGAGTTAGAGGAAGATAGGAAAAGCAGGATTTCAGAGTAGAGAATATACTTGGTGTCTTAAACAGCAAGGTCTAGACTCTACTATATTGGAAACAATTTTATTTTTGGATTTGGGAGGATCAGATTAGGGAGAAAACAAAACAATGATAAGCAAAAGGTGAGTTATGAATATTAAAACTATAATGAGATTTGATCCCTATATTGCAAAGTCATAGGTTCAATTTTCAAAATATGGTGACTGCGAGAAGGCTAAAGAGAATGACACAAGTTACAACCTTCCACACAGATCAATCCCAGTGAAGAAGCAAATCTGAGAGGTTACTGTATGAAACATATTCAGAAAAGAACTAAGATAGTACTGACAGGCAAGCAATGAACAAACACAAAAGAACATAGGAAGAAAATTCAGAGCTAACATCGTGAATTTCTCATTGGCCTGAATTATTTTTTCCCCACTTAGAAGCATTCTAGGCTAACTGCATCTCTGAGTAATATTTCTAAGCTGCAATAGGCAGCATACTCAGCTAATTCAATCTCTTGAACAGAAAGTCATTATTAAGGACAGACACTAAATTAGTTGCTGCATGAGAAGAATAAAATTCAAAAAATACAAATATCACAATTTAGTTTATACCTTTTAGAAGCTTCCATGCCATTCGCTGGGAAACATATTGCACAACAAGTCTTTCAAGCACCCGTCTTGTTGTAAGCATAGCAGTCTGGAAAACCACAAAAATAACACAGTTAAAACAAAAATTCCATTTAAAACGTCCATGACATCTGGTGTGGCTTTGGCACATACACAATTCATGAACAGTCGCAACTGGAGAATTACTCACACAATACAGATATTCCAGTCATTAAATAAAAAACACGGTGCTCTGTTTTCGAAAATCCATCCTGTTAGCCATATATTGAGATACTTTTCTAATTCTAAATTTGTAGCAGATTTTGGGTGTATTTCATACACTTCTACCAATATGCACTTGTAATAAGGAGATGGAACCCTAAAGTTTTGTCTGGCATATTTCATTATTCCAAAATTGAGGGTCTTTTTGTTGGGAATATAACCTTTCTAAAGCTAAAAGTTCCACAACCCCATTGATAGATAATGCATTTTCATAGTTCCAACAGACTATAGAAACCTGCTTTGACATCCTATTATCATATCTTTCTCTCTTCAAAAAAATACCAAATGTAGTATGAGAACCAACAAGTTAAGAGAAATGGATGCGCTCTCCTCTACGCTTCTCCACAGCTAGGGTTTTTCCCTAGCCGCTACAGAACTGTCTCCATTTCCCCCCTACAATTTAACACCATGTCATCCATGGAGTGAAACTCCCTCACGCCTAGATTTCCCAACCAAGTATTGATACCTTCGAACCTAAATTAAGCTGCTTCTTTCCCATTCACCATCAGTCCTTCAGTCGTTGTAAAGGGAAAATTGTCATTTAAGAATGTTGTTTCATCTTCAGACTTACATAGCTTTGCTCGGTGCTCTGTTTCTGTGGAAAAGGATGCCACAAATCCCACACAAACTGATTCCTATCATAAGAATGGACTTGTTTGCCGATTTCTAACTGATGGCATACCTTGATAGATCTGCACAGCTGGGATTATCAAAGCTGGAAGCCCCTTCTATCGGAGGAGGGATTATTTCTACCCATGTCCACCATATTTCTCCATTGTTGATTTTGATGCAGCAACTGATAGGGATCAGCTGCTCTCTGAATGAATCCCCAGTAACCTACCTTTAACACCTCAGTGAATTGTTTAACCTCAGTTCCACTGTGTAAGGAAACCCTAACCTTTCCCTACAATTCTGGCCTCTTGAGACACTGGCGTAGATTGAAAATGGCATAGGAAAAGTTCATTACGGTAGACCTGAAACAACAGAAAGACAATGGACAACCTCTGCAAGGATTTGTGTTGAAATGGATCTTTCCAAAAGCCTTCCTAAAGTGATATGTGGAAAGTTGAAACAGAAGCTTGACTATGAGCACGTTACGTTCTGTTGCCAATCTTGTTTTGTTGTTGAGCACACAATCACCTCTTTCCCTAATCACAGACCTATTCATGACCTGGGGAAGCGAAGAAAGGTAGACCCCATGCCAAAAGGAAATCCAATTAGAATCCTACATGGTGGAACAACGCCAATGCAAACCCCCAACTGATAGAAATGGAGAATGAAGTAGAAAAGGCATGCCCATTACTCCACCAAAAGGCATCCACTCCAGAAACTGCGCTCAATGTTGCATCGATCCATACCAATTCTAAATCAACCCCCTCTTAGAAAGAATCTAGCGGCCAAGGGGAGGAGATACCTATGGAGAAGGTAGAACCTGCTACACAGGACAAATTACTCAATACTCCAATGGAGAAACTGAATATCATTCCAAGAAATGCAGCTAACCCTTGGAGAAAGAACCCAAGTTCCAACTCACTGGCAAGAAATCCAAAATGCACAATAAATGACGGCACTGTCATTCAGTACTCGACTCAATCTCAAAAAGGAATTTACCAAAATGTACTGTCAAAGTCTACATCCTGCAACCTAGTTACAGCTGTAAATATGATAATGACTGTCGATACTATAAGGAATTTTAGTTTTTGCATGCATTTTCATCATATGGCTAATGTAAGCGGCGGTTCCTAGCGACACTTAAGGGGCCTAATCATAGTGGAAAGGTGAAATACGAAGCCGTCGCTTAACCGACGCTTGTGGCCAGATTTACAAACAAAAAAATGTATCCTTGTGATTTTTGATTAGTTTAAAAAGATAAATCCACGCGTCGTCGGATTTTGGATTGAAATGTAGTAGTGGATGAGGATGATGATGATGTTCATGATGTTGATGGTGATGATGATGATGATGATGATGATGATGATGATGTTTATGGTGATGATGATGATGATGTTGATGGTGATGATGATGATGTTCATGATCTTGATGGTCATGATGATGATGTGGATGATGATGATGAATGATGATGATGTTCATGATGTTGATGGTGATGATGATGAGGATGATGATGATGGTGATGATGATGATGATTATGTTCATGATGTTGATGGTGATGAGGATTATGATGATGATGTTCATGGTATTGATGGTGATGATGATGATCATGTTGATGATGATGATGATGATGATGATGAAGGTGATGATGATGATGAGAATGATGATGATGATGTTCATGATGTTGATGATGATGATGATGGTGATGATGATGAGGAGGACGATGATGATGAATGATGATGATGTTCATGATGTTGATGGTGATGATGATGAGGATGATGATGGGGATGATGATGATGATGTTCATGACGTTGATGGTGATGATGATGATGAGGATGAGGATGATGAATCATGATGATGTTCATGATGATGATGGTGATGATGATGATGAGGATGATGATGATGATGATGATGATGATGATGTTCATGATGTTGATGGTGATGATGATGATCATGTTGATGATGATGATGATGATGATGATGATAAAGGTGATGATGATGATGAGGATGAGGATGATGATGTTCATGATGTTGATGGTGATGATGATGATCATGATGATCATGATGATCATGATGATCATGATGATGATTATGATTAAGGTGACGATGATGATGAGGATGAGGATGATGATGAGGATGATGATGATGATGTTCATGATGTTGATGGTGATGATGAGGATGAGGATGATGATGATGAATGATGATGATGTTCATGATGTTGATGGTGATGATGAGGATGAGGATGATGATGATGAATGATGATGATGTTCATGATGTTGATGGTGATGATGATGAGGATGAGGATGATGATGATGATGTTCATGATGTCGATGGTGATGATGATGATGAATGATGATGATGTTCATGATGTTGATGGTGATGATGATGAGGATGATGATGATGATGATGATGATGATGATGATGTTCATGATGTTGATGGTGATGATGATGAGGATGATGATGATGATGATGATGATGATGATGATGTTCATGATGTTGATGGTGATGATGAATGCAGAATATCATTATTTTATTTAAAATCATATCTGGTGCACCATATGGGATTATACACATAGGAGTAACAGAAAATAATAGCCACTCCACACAGATTAATTTATAGCATGAAAATATACACTCAAAACTGGAATTACATCCACAATCTAGTTTAGTGGTTCTATCCCATACATGGTTGTTATGAGTAACATTTTCATTCAATTAGATACCTGTTAATTTAAAGCCAAGTTGAGTATATAATATCATTATTTTATTTAAAATCATAGCTAGTGCACCATATGGGATTATATACTAAATGATTGATGGAGATATTCTTTTCATGCCTAGTTGCATAGCATAGCCCAAAAAAAATTTGTTCATCCATCAGTTAGGAGCAAGGCTAACTTCTACTATTGTAAACTTCTTTTGTGACACTGAAACATCATCATGGCTAATGGCACACCTCAATCACAATGATCTCATGTGTTGGAATGATTTCTTGAAGATGTTTGACCCCTGATTTGGTGGGGAACTCTATTACTCATGGATGTCTCTAGTGTTGGAACGATTTCTAGGAATCCAAGGCTAAATGACAACTTGAACCACTACTCATGATCTCCAAAGGGTTTCCTTAGCCTACAAGCTATGGGGATATCATTATCATTGAGGTTTAACACAAACATAGGATTTAGGGCCCTATACATTTTAAAAATAGGGAATGTGGGTTTTAATCCCTAAAGGAATATTTTAGGTGTCAAAGGATAAGAAAAACAACTCGAGGAATCATTCATGGAATCCTATGATACATATATTTTTATGTGGGGAAATGTGTGCCATTAGGATTTTTTAAGAACTAGGTATCGATGAAAACACCCTATAAATGGATAGTGGAGAAAAATGAATACTTGGTTTGTAAGGGAATTTCATAAGAATCCAAGTCTATGATCTATACCTTAACGAACCACATTGAACCTCTTGAGGGTATCCATTTTCTTTGGCTATGGATCTTTGTGCCATTAGTAGGTTGTGAGCATTGGGTAGGTCTTGAAACATTGAGATAGTAAAGGGAGGAATCCTAGGGCTCATTCAATAAACAAAGATTCTACACACCTAGGAAAAATCATGATGTCTCAAACACATCACATCAATATGCTTCCATCAATGCATAAAATCAAGCTAAGATGATAACTCAAGACTTAGTTCCTACAAAAAAAATAGGGTTAAAAGGATGATAATGGAACCTTAAAGCACTCTATATGACATGAAAGCACCCTATCATCAAGAGGACATATGGCCTTTATATGAGCATATTTAAATAAAATAAAGAGGTTTTGAACACCAAGTATGTGTCTTAAGGCCTTGTAAATGGTTGGGGGAAGAAACCCAAGCCTTAGGCCCTATAGATAACATTGAGGATTCAAGGGTTATGAATGAGTCCCTAAACTATTACAAAAGCATATCTATGGAATATTTAAAGCTTATAGGTTGGCGTATAGATAATTTTTGGAGGATAGGAGAACCAAACTTGCATCTAAGGATATGTTGCAGCTGCAACTTTTCTCCCAAATTAAAAAAAAAAAAATTGGACCCTCCTTTAATTTTATCTTGCCTAGGAGTGTTTAAGATTCCTGAACTCTGTCTTCCCTCTGTTACAATTTTGGTTTTTCCTGAGTTTGATTTGAGTTCACCTGTTTACCACTTTCGAAGGTTCAATGATATAAAACTGCTAATGCTTTTAACTGTGGAACTTAACATTTTTCTTTTCGATGGTTTGGTTTTATCGCTGTCGGAGGTTGGTTGAAAATTGAGTCAGGATTTTTTGATCTCTATGACGCTGCTATTTTGGAAATGAGAGAAAAAAATTTGACCGCTGCACAACCTTGAGATTTTCCGAACACTTGGTGTTTTCGATGATTTTTTCCTATTTAAATGATGTTCCTGATTGCTATCAGAAGTCTATTGATGAGTGATTCAGGGCACTAGTCCTCTTTGCAGCCCGCTGTTTTGGAAAACAAATAATGAATGACCTGATGTGAGGTTTTGTTTTTTCGTCGATGCGTGTTTATCTTTTGTTTTATTTTACTGTTAGCTTTTTTTGTTTTCGCTGTTGGAACTATTTTGTACAATGCATCGGAGCCGTAGTTCCTTACAGAGCCGCTGTTACGGAAGCTAAACGATGAATGTTCCGAGGGATAGTTCCTAGTCTTGCCGATTCCATGTTTTATTGATTTCCGTCATTGCGGCTTTCCAACGAACTATTTGTCGATGCATTGTCCTTAGTTCTTCCGACCTCCGATGAATGGACGACAGTTTTTAATGCTTTATTTTGCTGACATTTTATTTCACCCCGGAACCCTTAGTCTATATGTCATCCGTCATTGTGGCTCCTCAGCAGACTAACCACCTGACGTTTAGTTGTTCAGTTTGCCGATGATTTGTTGCAATCTTCGCCGATGTTTTTGATTGATGTCCCTTAGTCCATGTGATTTCCACCATTGCGGCTCTTTACCGAACTAATCAACCAATGTCATAGTCTTTCTGATGTCCGATGTTGCAATGTTTAGTGTTTATTTCGCCGACATTTTCTAGTATTGTGGAAGCCATAGTAAATTGTTCTCCCACCGTTGTGGCTGCACAGTGCGCCATCTCTCCGACGGTTGGTTGGTTTATGTGCTGACGAAAGCAGTTTAGTATTCCGAGACTCCGACTAGCGATATGTTATTTTTCCACAGAGCCCATATTCTATCCATCTCCCACTGTTGCGGCTCCTTGACGAACTAATCGTCCGATCCGTAGTTCTCCACCCGCCGAGGTGAGTTCGTGTTTTCGCCTAATGCTTAGTATTTTCCAACCTTTCTTGTGTGCTTCCACTCTATTTTTCTATGGCGGTTACTATGTCATTTTTGGTGTTTTATTCAGAGGATGTCGAATGGGTCCAGATGCGGCCTGGTTTGAGATAGGGAGCCTATTTTATCGAGCTTTTTTTTTTAGTGGATTTAGCGGATTCCAGGCAGAGCTGTCAGGATTTTCTTTGCATTATCATCTTTTCTTTTCATGCATGAACATTGTTTTGAATTCATTTTACAGAATGCATGTATTGATATATTTTGTGTTACTTTAGTAAACCCTAAATGGTCTAAAATCTATTATTTTCATGACAGGATGATTACTGTGAGAAAGATGTGTTTAAAATACAAAGTAGAAGGGAGGCAGCAAGGAAGGAAGTGGTTGAGGAACAAAGAAGCAGAAGCAGAGAAAAGAAGAAGAAATTCAGGTTTAAGCTCTACAGGATCCAGCAAGGGACCAACGGATTACTAAGCATAATCAATAGAAGCAGAGGCCCGGGCTTGGGAAAGTTCGATAGTTACCAAGCTGGTCCCTTTTCATAAAATTGTTTTTTAAATCTGAAATGTAGCGTTTGTATGAATCATGAGCACTCACAAAATGACAAAATTGTGAGATTAAACAGTTGGGGGAGCCCAAAGGTCACCGAGTGGAAGCCCAAGAGTTTTGCTTGTAGTATAAGTATAGGAGAGTTAGATAGAAGAAGGGACTTTTTCCCAGTTAGATTTGTGAAAAGATATTGTAAGAAGAACTATTTCCTTTTGCAATAGATAATTACAATTTGCATGTTGGAGAAAGCTTGGTGGAATGTTCAAATTTTGTGCTATGGATTGTTGAAGAGGAACTATTTTGTTTTCAGATTTGTGTCCATTAACTGTGAGATCGTTCCAACTCTTTGAACCTATGTTCTTGTATGAATGTTCTCTGGTTTATTTTATGAAAATTTCCACTATGAGTAATGAATGATGTTCATAAACAATTGGCTATTTGGTTGTTCAAATATCTTTTAATGTTCATGTGTTTTGAAAGAAGTATCAACTATTTGGGATTTTTCATTATGCATGTACAAAATACATTACTCATCAATGAATGATAATCTTGCTCCCTAGGGATAGGTTAGGTAGCTATTTTTAATTTCTTGCTATGTGTGATTCAGATGCGAGAGAGTTTAAGACGAGAGGTAAGAACCTGTGCATCACATTGTGACTGCTCCTCATATTCTCTATCAATCTGCATTCTTAGATAGGCACTTGCATCTCATACTTAAATATAAAAAACTAAAATATACACGGTGGACCGGGCCGAAACCGGTAAAACCTTTTATTTTTGTTACTTGACCTACAGTAACCGGACCGCAAACTAGACAGATTCCCCATACCAAACAGTAACGGGCTAGTTGGGAATGTTTACTGGGGAGAATCCCTTACTGTTGTCGCCTGTGACTTTCTAGGCATCAACAGGATATAGAAATTGTCAAAGGATGAAATTTGTCCTTAGGTCCTAAGGAAAGATCCTAGGGCTTGAGGTCCATGATTGAGTTGCCAAACCACAATATTTCACCTCTACTAGGGATACATGCCCTCTAAATGGGAATAGGATCAACATATAAATGCCCTCTATATGTGAGGACTAATACCTATATGTGAGGTTTTAGTCCTCACATATAGGTCTTATATATATATAAGATAAATGTAGAGAGCCTTAGAATTTGGACCTAACCATACACACCTATGGAAAAAGGGATAGGAAGGAGGTTGAAAACCACCAAATAAGACCTGCCTAGGGGATGTTTCTATTCTAAGTGTGGATCATGGAAATGGAAATGATGATGGTGATGACACTAACAATGAGGGAATCATGTGGGAAGGGGGATCTAATGTCTTAGCCAATGTTATCTACTTATAGGAGATCAGGGACAATGTTTGGGTCCCAAGGCTACCAAAGACCGCCATCAACACAGAAAATTGATTTGGATATAGTTTTGGGATTCTTGATGAATTTTTTACCTTGGTGATCTCTTCTAAATATTTAGAAACTTGGAAGATGGATTCAAAGTCTTGAAATTCTCAATAGAGACATCCATCTAAAAATATGTATAGTCTACCTTGGAGAAAATATGTTTAAAATTGAGAACTTTTGTGGCGTTATGACATTAACGTTTATTTTTTTGTAGGTATATGCAACAATTCCATTCTTGTCTCTTATGATGGGTGATAAAAGAAAAGTTTATTTTAATTCCATCCGAGAAATGTGAGTATCGCTAGCCTTTTACAATGGTTGAAGTTTATGTTCTAGTGAAGGAATTCTTTTTTCCTTCCTTCTAGGTCACATTTTGAGGGACTCTAAGTCTGCAATTAGAATATCAAGTTCACATTCAATCCATTTACAATTATTTGGATTCTCTAGTTTGTTGATAATTTATGTGTGCCTGTTACTATCTTACTCCATTTGTATAAGATTTTAATCTTACCTTTTCTTTTCCATTATTTGCTTGAAGCTTCAGGAATGAAGATGTATGTTTTTACATGTTTATGGTGTCTCATAACTAGATCTAAAACATATATTCAATGTAATATATGGTAGGTCAAATTCAATGTCAACAATTTAAATACGTAGTTTTTAGCATAGATTGCTAAGCAAAAAAATTCTTACGCCGTATCATATCCTTAAATGGAGGTAGTAAACAAGTTGGTTTATGTATTTGCAATTTTTTTACTTATAATAAACTAACAAGGAAGAGGGATCAATGCACCAACTTCAAGTTTCTTACAATGTTGGTAAAGCTGCTAAACTTTAAAAATTAATAGGCATATTGAGATTAAAAAATTTAAAAAGAGGAAATGATGAACAAGTTGAGTAATTTTTTTGTTTTCAAATTAATTATCTAGAATAAAACCCATGGACACTTTCCCTCATTTCAAGAAAGGTACTAAAAGCACAAACACTACCTTTCAAATGATATTGTATATTCTTTTACATGGATAATTGTTTTTTCTAAATTTTTCTCTCTATAACTTTTATGGAGACATTACCACCTAGTTACTCGTCTTATAAAATTATTATATCCAGATATATAAGAAAACATATAAGAATTATACCTAAAATACCATTCAACACAATAATAAAATGATTACATAAAATTTAAAAATACAAAATATTTATAATTTAACATTACCTCTACTACCATACAATATAAATTTTATTTATTTATTCTTAAATATAAAATTCACAAAAATAAAAAATAAAAATTACTTTAAAAAAAGCCAAATTGTACACTCCACATAAATAATATTATTATATTTTAATTCACTTTTTAATAACAATAGTGGAAGATGACCAGTACTTAATTATTTCATTTATAATTACTTTCATGCATCTAAAAAAAGAGCCATGATAAATGATATTGAAAAGAAGTGATGCCATCATAAATTTTGAATTTGAATAATTTTTAGGTGATAACTATAATTTATATTATAAAATAATAAGATTATAAAATAATAAAACCAGTTTATAAAATTTAAAAAAAATTATATAAAATAAAAAACTATTTTAATGTATAAAGTTTTAATATAATTATTTTTTATTATTTTAATTTAAAATTTTATTTATATATTCAAAAAGTTTCAAAACTACTTTTTAAAAAACATGCTCAAAAAATTAAATTATTCATAATCATAAAACGTGTCAACATTACCTCTATAAGCATCAACATCTTTATCTCTAAGTTCCTTCCTTTTTAACTTAAACATGCCACTACAGAATATCTTGAGTGTGCTCACAAATGAAATCGATTTGGAGCAGTTAACCAATAATAAAATTGATAACTAAAATATGATAAATGTTTTCATCTTTAATCCTTTTAATGTCTTTAAAATATTTTCATCTTGTTTTTTAATGCTTTTAAAATTAACTGATAACTTAAATATGATAAATCTTCTCATCTTTAACCTTTTTAAGGTCTTTAAAATTACCTACTTCATGTCAATCTTCGAATTGATTTTAATTGCTCGTATATGAAATTTAAATGCTTTCATCTTTGAACTGATTTTAATTGAATTGCAGGTATCTTAAATTTAAATATATGTTGAAATAAAATATAATGAAATATAAAATAAAATGATGTGTTTGAACCTTAATATTCACTGGGGATTGAAATCATAGTTAATTCCCAACAATAGCTAGTCTTAGACTATGTTACCAGAAACATGACGGGACTATACGTTTCTCGATAAAAACGAAGAAGAAACGAAACCGAGACGAAAACCACGGTTTTTTTTGGCCGTTCTCGTTTCTGGAATGGAGAAACCGTTTCTTACGAAACGATTCGTTTCCGACAACGGTTTTAGCAGAAACTCTTTTGCGTTTTTCTTAAAACGTGGTCCGTTGTTGACCGTTTCTTGTGCGAGCTGGTGATTTGAAAGTTGGTGGGTGGTAAGTTTGATGAATTAAATGCCGAATTAATTGACAGGATGGAATCCAGCTCGATGGAGTATTATGGAAGGAAGCTTTCTCTCTGCCGCCCATCGCCCATCGCCCATCGCTGGTCCTATGTCTCTGCTGTGAGTGTTTGTTCATGCCACTGATAAGGGGTGTTTTTTCATGCGCTGGTTGCTGTGAGAAGTTGAGAACATTGAGGCAGAGGAAGTGGAGCCACTGATAAGGAGATTTGGGTTGTCTGCGATGTCCGTGCTGAGAGCAGTGCGACAGGTGCATGCCTCACCCATAACTATATTCAAGCACATAAATTCAGGTGAGATACTTATCCTCCATTTAAAAAACATATCTCTGATAATGAGTGAGTTTTGACTTTGAAGTTTCAGAAGCTTTGGAATGTCAGGTTTGATTTCATGCCAAATTTAAATTTGTGCTTGTTTTCTTTCTATTGTGTAAATGTAAAGAGCTTAACACATAATTCATGGAGCAATTCTGCCTCACAATAACAGTAGAATTGCGCAAATGAATGGGTAATTTGTCGAAAAAATTAGGGGGTTTCTACAATTTCTTCCATTAAGAAGACATGGAAGCCTTTAAGGCTGTAACATTTAGTATTGTAATCCCCATATCCTTAATGAATTCAGACCAGTACCCAATTCTTCGTACTCTGCTATGTTATTGTAAAATTATGGGAAACTCTTCATAATACTCTCGAGAGATACGAACACAAGACCCGCACCTACGGTCCTACACTACACTAGTTCATTACCTGTAGATTCATCACATTTGTAGAGGCTCCAATGTCCAACATACAATTATGAAGGATATAGTTTAGGACCACAGTTATGTATAAAGGAGCATATCCACCATTTCCCATTCCCTGGTTCATTACATGAAATACCACATGGAATGTTTTCATCATTTCTTCACTCAGAAGAATTTCCCTCAATTTCTGTTTCTTAAATGGGATCTTTGCTAATTCAGAAAGAGGAACAATACTTTAATTCTTTCTGAAATGAGACCTTTTCTAATTCAGAAAGTGGAACAATAACTTTAATCTTAGACAGTTTCATTCGCCAAGTCAATATTCAAATTCCCATCTAGACTGATGACTTGTTTACTTGACATAGTACCCTTCATATTTATTTCCCTTACCAACGTGGCGTATTCATCTGCATCCCCTATTGAAATTTATCAGCCCCAACAGGATTTGTCCTTTGATAGTTTTTATTTCTTCTCTCCCTGATTATTAGCTTTATAATTTATCATCCCCAACAGGATTTGTCCTTTGATAGATTTCATTTTTTCTCTCCCTGATTATTAGAGTTTTTTCTTCTTAGGATGTCATAGAACCGTACATCCTTGTGAGTTTATATGCTTCTATTAATTTCCCTTTAATATGTTTCATTTGGTCATGGCTCACCAAAAAATGTCCTTCCTGGGATATTATAAACAAACTCCTCTTCAACCTTATTTTAAATTATCATATCACTCGTAAGTTTACCCATCTAAATATCTAAATATATATGGGTGTCGTGTAGCCAAGAGGT
>LPNX010111892.1:293433-323433 GCA_001517045.1 Pseudotsuga menziesii
ATATTGTGTTTGTATTTGATTAATGGCAATCAATAAGCACCCAGGAGATAGTAATGAATGCTCTTTGAGCTAGGATCTATATATCAGAGCTTGAAATCCTACTGCGTATAATTGTACTGCTGTTGGATGCATAATGCTTGTCTTGATTAATTATGCTTCATCTTGATAAATGGCCTTCTGCAAACTAAGTGGGCTTTACTTTCTGCTTATATGCCACCACCCAGATGTATCACCTGGTGTTGTCCTGTCAGGACATCTACCTGGTCTGGTCTTAGATACCGTAGTTAACTCTGCAGGTCACATTAAATGACAACATGCTTTTGGGGGATTTCGAACCTGGCTATGACCATTTTGATTTAACTACTTAACCACAACTTGCTTGCCATAGTTTCCATACGACACATTTTCAGGGGATTTTGAATTTGAACCCAGGTATGACAATTGTAAATCAGTTGATTTAACCACAATCTGCTTGATATTGTTTCCCTACAATTCTCAAATTCATGGAACTTTGTCCTTAAAATCCCAGCCAACCTCCTCTGAAACGGCATTGTTTTGAGAATCAGGTTTTAAACAATCTCTTTTGTGTTTTGCTCTGATGCATGTGTTTTGGACCATTTTTAAAACATTGCTGTATGTCTCTATGTCTTTTGGATTGATAAATTTTATAGTTTGTGTAGAATTGCCTAGGCATTTTGGCTTTTCAATAATGTATTTTGTGCTATTTATTGAAATCTTTTGCTTCTTGTTGCATTCAGTGTGTTGTATGATCACGTCTCTTTTCATTTTTTATCAATGCATTTTGGTGTAGCTTAAAATTTTCTCAATTGTCCCTGTCTATTATTTCATTTGGAGTGGTTTATACATACTCTGAACTTACAAGTAATAATAACAAAATAGTGCGTAGGGAATCTCCTCCATAAAAGAGAAAAAACGGCCTGCTGATTTTGCTTGTATTTCTGGACCAAATTTTTTCTATCTAAATCTGAATTGAAGTCTCAATTCCATATCAACTGGTAGCTCTTATGTCCCATTTGAGAAGCATACTGTTTTCTGTGTTTTTTAGTTACCGGTAGATTACATAGGTGAGCAGGGTTTCCTGCCTAAAAATTGTGATTAAAAACTGTGCTTGCAAAACGTTAAGCCTTAAAATCCCATGGACGATACAAATATATATTATGCAAATACAATACCTGGTGCAAAACACAGTCCAAAATCAGAAACCATCAAATTGCCTTTCCCATCCAGGAGTAGATTTTGAGGCTGCTCATCAAATCCAAAACCAATTTGACATCAAATCTTATCTTAGTACAGAGCATTAGCTAAACAGTAAACTCACATAAATGATAATTCCACATGGGATCCACATATAAAGAGTAATTTTCATTAATGTTATAGGTCAAGATACATACCTTGAGGTCTTTGTGGTATACATCTCTACCATCACAATAATCTACAGCATCTATAAGCTGATAAAAATACTTCTTATCCTCTTCTTCAGTTATTTTCTGAAGATACGACTGTACAAAATCCGGCAATTCCTCGAATCAAATCTTATCTTAGTACAGAGCATTAGCTAAACAGTAAACTCACATAAATGATAATTCCACATGGGATCCACATATAAAGAGTAATTTTCATTAATGTTATAGGTCAAGCTACATACCTTGAGGTCTCTGTGGTATACATCTCTACCATGACAATAATCTACAGCATCTATAAGCTGATGAAAATACTTCTTAGCCTCTTCTTCTGTTATTTTCTGAAGATACGACTGTACAAAATCCGGCAATTCCTCGATCAGTTTGTATTCTCCAGTTCAAGATAATATTATTTCTATATAACCTGGTCATGTTTATGTATCTCTAATTTCTGAAATGCCAAATGAAAACAACACACTACTATGTCCAACAGCCTTGTCGAGTATGAATTTTATGAAATGCCAAATGAAAACAACAAACTACTATGTCCAACAGCCTTGTCCAGTATGAGTTATCAAAATAGGGAAATATTGTGTACAAATCATACAAGTTATAACTGTGGGCAAATAAGAAATTCAAATTATAACCGATGCAATCTATCTAGAAATACTGAGTAGAGACAACCAGGACTTGGTATATAGGTGAGGTTGACAGTCTTATGCTCTCCACTTTAATTCTATTGTTCCTATGGTTAGCCCCGTCAGAATGTCAAATTAAAAGGGGATGAGTCTGGGTGCAAGTTCCAGGCAAATCTGGCAGAATAGATACCTCTCAGACCTCAAAGGAAGTCTGTTTTATGTTTTGCATCCCTCGGGATAGGTTTTTGGAAGCACTTTCAATAAATGAATAATAGTGAGTAGATTAGATATTTTAAACAATAGTAGAATCAGTTGTCCACCAAACAGTTGAAAAGAAAAACTAGTTTTGCATAAAAGCGTATATTTGGCACTTTATTTTAGGACTCTGTCAAATCCAGGGCATGCAATTTAATGCATGAAATAATGGACGAATTCACCCAAATCAACTATAGATTTTACTGGAGCTTAGAAAGTATAATTATCTATCAGCAATACTTAGTCAATAATGAAATAGCTTTCCCAGACCATCTGAAAATTTTATCAGAGCTTAGAAAATTTATTATGTGAATACGCTCAAGCAAAAATGGGGAAAAACGCCCAGTTCACTTGTAGCTATTGTTAGAGACCAAAAAATTTGAATTTTCTATTATAAACTTACTCATTGCATGCATTAGATTGTATGCCCATGTTTGTTCTTTTGAATAGCATCATTTTCGATTTTATTTGAAGAATATTCATCATTTACAAAAACAATCAAGTTGGCATATCTCAAAAAGGTTTTTAGTAGTATTGAGTTTCTATTTTAGGAAGACTTATTTTGACAGTGTGTTATTTCTAATATATGTCCCTGTTTTTTTTGACAAAGTGTTATTTCTAATATATGTCCGTGAAGCAATGCTGAAGAAGCAGTAAGACTTATTTTGACAGTGTGTTATTTCTAATATATGTCCCTGTTTGTTTTGACAGAGTGTTATTTCATCTTTCTCCTAGCATTTCCTATTGCAATGGAAGAAAGTTCATCAGCTGCACAAAGCAGAGCACCTATTTCTAATCAGAAACCCCCCATAGCAGTGCCAAAATCCTCTCAAAACAAGGAATACAAAGATGCAAAGAAGGCTTTTGAAGCCAAGTTATGAGCAGCAGTCAAATGCACTCAATCATATAGTGGGGGAACAAGCGGCATGACTGGTTCAAAGGTTTGGTTTTTCCCTTACTGTAAGACGCAAAAGTCAGGCAGTGTAGCAAGATTTCGGTGGAATATGCTTGGAATGGGGAAAAAAGAACAAATAAGTGTATGCAACAATGTGCCTAGTACAGAGAAAGCTTCAATACAAAAACAATTTAATGATTTCGAAAAATTGAAACAGTTTGAAGATTCAATTCAAACCAACAATTCAGCTAGTGGAGCAATTCTAGGTGGTCCACAAACTTCTTCTCCACTTCATGCTTCTACTTCCCAGCTTAACAACCCATGGGATGTAAAAGGGAGAGGAAATCTTGATGCATCTGTTGGGCGTTTTTTTTTTTTGCAAATGACATAGCTTTTAATGTTTGCAGGTCTCCTTATTGGAAGGACATGGTCAAAGATCTGGTTAACACTGCCCCTAAAGGTTAAAAACCTCCTAGCTATGAAAAGATGAGGACATCCGTGTTGTCTGAAGAGAGGGCTCAGATTGAAGCTAGACTTCATGACATTAAATATGGTTGGAAGGACTCCGGGATATCCATTGTTTCAGATGGTTGGATGGATGTCAATCATCGTCCTCTTATAAATATTTTGGTTTCTAGTTCGAAAGGGGTTATGTTTTTAAAATTTCATGACACTACAGGGAAAACAAAAGATGGTCCATATTTGATGGGTCTCTTCAAAGAAGCAATAGATGAGGTGGGAAGAGAAAATGTGGTTCATATTTTTACAGACAGTGCCTCAAACAATGTGCTTGCTGGGGGTTTAATTGAGGATGAATATCCAACCATTTTTTGGACTCCATGTTCTGTGCATTGCATCAACCTCCTGCTTAAAGATATCAACAACATTGCTTGGGCTGGAAAAACTGTAACTGAAGCAAAGATGCTACATATTTTTATTATTAATCATGCAGCATACATAGCAATTTATAGAAAACATGCCAACCTCCAACTTCTTCGAT
Organism: Pseudotsuga menziesii; assembly: GCA_001517045.1. NCBI lineage: Eukaryota > Viridiplantae > Streptophyta > Pinopsida > Pinales > Pinaceae > Pseudotsuga > Pseudotsuga menziesii. The sequence goes on from LPNX010111892.1 coordinate 297,643, forward strand.
GTGCCAAGACTAGATTTGCATCTGCATTCATTATGTTACAACGTCTCATCAAAGTGCATCAATCTTTGAGGGAGATGGTTGTTTCAATGGATTGGCAGAGGTGGAAGTGTTCTCATGTTGGGGATGGGATACGAGTTGAGGATATTATTATTGGCTCTTCTTCTGAGGATTTTTGGAGGAGGGTGGAGGATATTGTTACCCTCATCACACCTATTGTTTCCACGCTTCTCATGTTTGATAGTGATTGTCCATGCTTAGGGGACGTGTTTGAGAGTATGGATCAAATGAGAGAGAAGCTTCGTGACATAATGGAAGATGAAAATTCTAGGATCAACAAGGACACCCGGAATGAGGTGTGGGATCTTAGTCTTACAAGGTGGAAAATGCTTCATAGTCCTCTTCATTCAATTGCATTCCTACTAAAACCCAAATGGTTTCACAAGAAACCATCTTCAGATGTAGAGGTGATGCAAAATTGGAACACCTTTATAAGTAGATGTTATGATCGTGATGATCGCACTGCTTTACGGCTTGAGTTGGGAAAGTTCTTGAGATCCGAGGGACACTTCGCAAATGAAGATTGTGCATATAATAGAGAGAAACTTGGACCCATAGACTTTTGGATACAATATGGTGCAGGAACTCCCTTGCTTCGTCAGTTAGCTATTCGCTTACCTTCACATGTATGTTCAAAAATCAATACATTTAGTATGTTATAATGTTTAAACACTTCATTTTTATTTTTATTTCAGATTTTTTTTCAAGTTTTCAAATGTACCTTCTTAAATTTTAATTACATAATATTAATTTTACTTCATAGGTGACTAGTTCATCAGCATGTGAAAGAAACTGGAGTGAATATGCTTTTATCCATTCGGTAAAGAGGAATTGCTTAGGCACACAAAAGGCACAAGATTTTCTGTTTGTACACTCAAATCTACGTCTTCTATCTCGACAACAACTTGAGTACCAAAGAGGGCCTAGTAGGATGTCAGATTATGGCGGTTCACAGGATGACGGAGATGATGATCTTCCATTTGAGGTGTTGCGAGACAATGTTGAAGACATGTTAGATAACAACATACATCATGTTGACCAAAGTAGTGACTATGTAATTGGATAGTAGGCTCATCCACCATTCTATTAAGTGAACCAGAACATCTACTATCCTTGCTAGAAGAAAATTTTGAAAATTGCTCATAAGACAGAGTATTACATGTGAATACTGTAGAATTACATGTAAACTAAATGCTTTTTTACTGTGGCATTTGAAATATCTTTTTCTAATTTCTTTTTGCAATATATGATATCAATGTAAAATGATTTCTGACTGTGGCATTAAATTTCCTGTATAGAGTGAAGGATTATTATTGAGTGGGGTGCCTTTTAGATTTTTTGAGACTCTTCCAGATTCTTGTACAGAATTTGTTTGCGGTTGTTAGGTCAAATTTCAAATAATTAGTATGTTAGCTTAAATAATTGAGTGTCTTTGGAGGTGATGCTTGCTAGAGGTGATGCTTGTTGGAGGTAAGACAGGTAAATAAATCTGATCTTCCAGGGTTGGTGATCCCAGCCCAATACAAGTAATGTAATCTATACTAGTCTCTGTGTTATATTCCCTGTGTGAACTAATGTAATGAGAGCTTCTAGTATCATGTAAGTGGTTACAGTGTATTCAACCTTATGGAATATGTACATCCTTTGTTAGAATAGGTAACAGCTTATGTTCAGATTTTAGCTCCTACTGGGGTTTACAGCTACTATCACCGGCCATTACATGAATTTATAAACGCAGGTGATATTATTGTTTGAGGAACTATACGTGTGGTCATCTTTTATTCTATGTATGGATGATTGAGTTCACTGTTATTTATTATATCTTGCTATGAAAATATATGGATTTATTAGGAAAGATCCATGACAGGGTGGTTTGGGTGTGTATCAACGTGGGGCTGTCAGTTGCTCAGACCCATTGTCAGTTTCAGGTTTATTTTTGGATTAATGTACAGGAAAAATTATGTTTTTACATTCATATGGCTTACAGTGCCATCACTGGCCATGAAATAAACGCTGGTGATATTATTTGTTTGAGGAAATATGCATGGTCATCTTTGATGATTGATGTCACTACTATTATATATGGATTTAAAGATCCACGACAGGGTGGCTTGGGTGTGTCCTCAACGTGGGGCTGTCAGTCCATACCCATTGACAGTTTTGGGTTTATTTTTGGATTACTGTATAGGAACAATCATTTTTATGTTTGCTTACAGAGATGATTCCAGACTCGTATTTTTTTTGATGCTGTAACTATTTTGATATTGTCTCTTTGAGACGGATTAAGCTGTTGACAATGTTTCGTGGGACTCTATTGATCCACCTACATGTGCTATGTAATTTGTTCTTTAATGAAATAAAATTACGAATTTTTCCGAGGAAAAAAAAGGTAACAGCTTATGTTAGTTACATAATAAAAATACTGGAATCAATGGTCTTCACACGTTTTTCTCACAATTACCTACAGTAATTGCAGGATTTTTTTTTGCTTTGCTAATTACTAGTCAAATTAGTTATTGTTATGAACATCCTTGCTTGTCTTTTCTATCAGATATGACCTTACAGACCTTGCATAGCTCATGTGGGAACGAATAGTACTACATTATGTCACACTACTCATGCCAAGTCAAAGACAAGAACTGATTTTTAGTATATATGAATTCAATTCATCACTGATTGGGTCTCCTATGAACTTAAATTTAAGTTGGTATACCACAAAATATTTTGTTACTACTAAATATATGTCAGAACTTTCATTTTTGTAATGTTTCTCTCTCCTCGTTTATTTGAATGTGAAACCTCTAAACTTCGTTTCTCGTACCGTTCTTGTTTCTCATTTCTTTTCCCATTTCCCGTTTCTAGTAACATAGGTCTTAGACACGTCACAATAAGCGTTTATTTCTTCACGTCATTCGATGTTTATGCAGGGTGAGCTGCTGCAAGAGAAAAACCTGGCAATGCTGTAGATTGGGGTATTTTGTTCTCCATGTAAAACCAACATATGAAACTGCAATTGGTATACCCCACCTCAATCTGCATTCTATTGTTGCGGCATATAATTATATTCTTTCTCTGTTTAGTTTATCCGGTTGTGTTACAAAGGTCGCATGACAGAAGTTATGAGATGGAGGTCATGTTTTGTAAGGAATGCGGTTATTTTTTATTGAATTGGTTGTTAATCATGGGGATCTGAGCTCTGCAAGGGGAAAATCTCATTGATTTTTGGGAATAAATTATTTTTTATGGGAATCAAATTGGGGGGTTTGTAGGTTTTAATAATGGATTCGTTGGAAAAAAATTGTGGTGCAAGAGGTAGGATGGGAAGTAGTGAAGGTGTTTCGCCTCGGTCATGGAGGGAAAGACCTTCTAAGAAAGAGATATTCTACAGGACAAGAGAAGGGCTGATAGTCCTTCTGCTGTCAAGAACCCTGGCAAATCTAGCCCTAACGCAGTGGCTTACAATGGGATCAAGGTTGAGAAGAAATTAAGGGGCGGAGAGATGGAAATATAGGGGAAGCACTCTCATTTGAAGAAGATGTCCAATGGTCGAGGGAAGATACGTAAGTGAAGCATTTTCACAAGGGAAGCAACGTTTATTTGAAGTACAATTTTAAGACTGCGTTAGCTAATAGTGATGGTTTTAGGAAGAAATGAAAATAAGGGCCTCTGAAAGAGGAAGCGTTCTCTATTTGAAAGCAGGGAGGGTTGGTGACAATAAGGATGAGATGAATCATGCTAAGGCTAAATATTTCTGGCATTCTTTGAACAAGGTGAGTTCTAATTCTCCTTAATTTCCATCCTCTTTTTAAAACTCTACATCTAAAGAAATTGAACCAAATGTGGGAAAAATGTCCTAACTGAGAGTCAAATTTCAAGAAATATCTAGTGTCATCAATTTGCATCATAAAATTTTAGGGATTCCATTTTATTTCAAGTTGAAATACCGAGGTTGGATTCTCTCTTGGATGATATATTCGTATGTTTTCTATATCTAGGTTCCTTGTTTAAACAACTCCTATGCTGTAAGATATGATCCACATTAATTGGATCTAGATTTGCTTATCTCTTAGCTATATATGTAACCTTTATTTCTTAATACAATTGAGTTGAGTGTTTATCCAACCTTTATTTCTTAATACAATTGAGTTGAGTGTTTATCTTCTTGTCTATCTGAGGGAGCCTTTGTGCTTTGCTGGTTTCCTCCTTGGTTTCTCTAATTAGGTATCAGAGCTAAGTTGTTGGCTACTGTGAGGAAACCAGAATTTGTTGTGAGTGAGCGTGTGTGAGGAGCTCCTTTGATGAATGCATGTTTTTGTTGAAGAAGAAAAATTGCTAAGATTTAATTATGAGTTGTCGTTGTTGAATTCTGAAAGGGAGAGCTGGCTGGAGTGTTGGGCGTGAGAATTTTGTTTTGTTTGGTGTGGAGAAATCGTCGTAGAGCTTTCTCCCTTGCATGTGAAATTGGATGCTGTAAATAAATTTTCTTTTCTTTTCTTGACTTAAATATTAAATCACAGGAATCAACGTGTAATTCTTTTCCATGCTCAGCGTGTAAATCTTCTCCAAAAAAATGCAGCGCCTGACATCGAAACTGATGGAAGACAGAAGGGAAGACGCGATTTGTGGAAATTGCTGCTAAGTTTTTTTTATTATTATTTTTCCCTCTCGTGTTCAAGGCGTGTAATATCTGCTGGAAGAGCCTTGAGGAGGATACGCCCAATGAGTCTTCCCATCATATTGTCTCATTTTCGACGAGTTTCTTCCACAGGCATGGTATATGGGCCAATTCATTCCACACTATTGATTGGACAACATTTTTTCTTAGCAAAGAGAGTTCAATGTAAGGCACCTCCACAATGAGATTCATTGCATTGGCGGTACTGTCTACAGGAGGAGCTCCAGCGATGAGGAGCAGAAGGGAAGAACCGTCAATCTACCCTCCAGTCAAAAGCTTAGTGCGCCGATCAGTTTACCCATGTTGTGTTAGTGAAGGAGGTGAGTCACCATTATTTACTTAATTTTTTAGTTAAAAACTGGTTTCCAACCAACTATTTTAAAATGGTGGACATGTCTCTCATCGATTTATATATTACGATTTATATATTACTAAAGCATCAAAATTGACTAGGGATAATTATGTAAATTGAAAATTCAAGCTAATTAATGTACTTGAAGCTCTTGATTTGTGGCCAATAGTGAAAAAGGATGAACAAAAGCCTGCAGATTCTTTTTCAATCTCATATTGGAATTTGTGGGAAACCCAAGCAAAGGTGTTGATTCATATGTCTGTAAAAGACAACATAATACCTCACATCAGAAATTGCAAGATGTTCAAAGACATATGGGACAAACTGAAAGGTTTGTATGAAACATGTGACTCTAATAGATTTTTTTTTAAATACCAAATTATTGTCTATCAAGATGGATGTGAATGAAACTATGAATAAATATCTCTCTCGCATGAAATACTTCAGAGATAATCTGGGTGACATAGGTGAAGAAGTATCTAGTACTGATCTTGTATCTATCATATTAAAAGGTATTTTGCTAGATTACAAAGTGTTCATCTCATCTATTGCAGCAAGACATACCCCTCTTATATTTATAAAGCTTGGTAGAATCCTAATACAAGAAGAAGAGCGAATGAAGATTTATGAGCCGAAATCTCAGTCTGCAGATCACACACTGATGGCAAGAGGAAGATACCCACAAAGAGGAAATCACTATAATCCACACAAAGGCAATTTTAGTGCAAGACATAGAGGTATGTCAGGCAATGTCTCTAGTGCTAATAAAGAGGTTGTATGCCATTACTATGGCAAATTAGGTCACATAGCTAGAGATTGTTTTAAAAAGATAAACAATGACTCAAACAACAAATACATAAAACATAATGGAAATTATGTTAGAAAAGACACACGAGATGTCAATGAATTTAAAAACCTTAAACTGTTTATATCTGAACATGGTTTGTCTGCTAAGACAGATGATGAAAATGCATGGTTCATAGATTCGAACCATATGTCCTTTAATAGAGATTAGTATGATGAGTATTATGAAAATTCTTATGGAACAGACATCCATCCAGGTGATAACAGGTCTCACAAAGTCCTAGGTTATGGAGTGATAAGTGTTAACCTACCTCATGGACAATTTAAACAGATACATAATGTGATGTATGTCGCAGACATAAAAAAGAATCTAATATATATTTCTTCTATCACCGATAATGATATGAAATTTGATTTTGATCAATATAAGTGTCATGACAAAGATGTCCAAGATCATTACACGATTATAGCAACAGGATCCAGACTTGGTGGTTTGTATAAGATGGATGCAATCAAGGGAAACCATGAGGAATTAGCAGCATCAACTATTTCAGATGTCAAATTGTGGCATCAAAGGTATAGACACCTCAATCACAATGATCTCATGTGTTGGAATGATTTCTTGAAGATGTTTAACCCTTTATTTGGTGCAAAAATCTATTACGCATGGATGTTTCTAGTGTTGGAATGATTTAAACAAGTGGGAGTCATATTATCACTTTCTACTTCTAGAATATAACAATCATGATGTAATCACATTTTTATTAGGAGTAACATGAATAAAAAAACTTTTGAGGGCCAAACTAGATGAGTTCCAATATTGGTATGCAAATTTTAATTCATTAACTTGTTAAATGAAACATTAATTCATACCTATTATAATCATGATGTGAATTATATATTGTTCAATAAGAACTTTTTCAGAGTAGGACCATATCAAACATTTGTTATTTGACATGTTAGTCCAATGGGTTTTCTATTGTTTGTATAACAATTGCACTATATCTATTGTTGATTATCACATAACACAATAGAATTTCAACTCAAAATCCGACACCTTGCATGTATGAAATTCGACACTTCTCTGTCACATTTTCGACACATACACCTTTTTTTTCCATCAGTGGCATAACATTGGATCTTTGACATTCTACTAATGTGGTTCAATGATCCAACACACCATTGCATCGCATATTCGACTGTTTTCCTTCCAAAGTGCCAATAAAAAATTGTATAAACCGTCGAAAATCTGACGTCCTCTAACCCTTGAAGCACCGAACTTATGACGGACAGAAGTGTCAAAGGAATGACGACGCCATTAGTATTTTTATCCAGAGAGTGTCAAAAATCCAACACTTGAAGTGTCGGCAGTCCGACACTGGAAGAGTCGGCCTTCCAATGGGAAAAGGGTGAGTGGCATGGTGACCACGTCGGATATTCAACGCAAACCGACACTTAAACCGTCGGTCGTTCGACAGGCTGAAGCATCAGAGTCATGACACCGCCGTCGGATGGTGTCACCGAAGGGTCAAAATAACGTCGAAAAATTGACGCCTGTTGGTATTTTTTTTTAAATCAAAAGATTTCACTTAGTTATAGCAATTTTATAACAAGTGTGGGTCGGAGAGTTGGTGGCTTATAGAGGAACTTCCTCTAGCAAATCGTTCAACATTCCCCTAGGCTAAAATTTTGTATGTTAAAGCAGGCTCCTCCTAGGTACAACAACGATTTTGCATATGGTCCCTCAAGACAACGATTTCTCATGCATGTGGGCTCGGGATTTGGTGATTTGAGTAGTAATTTCCTTCTCCAACAAAGTCTATTGTGCTTCCAAACTAAATCGTCATCATGCATCATGCACAACAATTTTCTTCTACTAAGATCACATAACTATTTAACTCTAGATGGCGAGTCCATATTGGATGTTCATTAATGTTCTTACTTGTCTTTGCTTCCAAAAGGAATCGTTGTGTGTCTTGGTGTCTATCCCCTATCAAAGACAACCATTTACCTTTCCAAAGCTAAATCACTATGTATCCTTGCTCAACTTCCTTTCAAAGACAATGATTCCCTTTTTTGTTACTTAGATAGAAAAATAGTTACAATTGCATCCCTGGAAGAGGATAGCAATTATTAGTCCTAGAATGCCAGTTATCAACATTTTACCCCCACATGGTTTCAGACTAGAATTTGACCACTGAAGGAAACTTGTTTGGACCAAACATTGGTGATTTGACAAGCATCTCAGATGATCGAGGAGAGGTTAATATGTGGAGTGTGTCAAAGGGCTCAAAGAGAGAGTCTTTACATTCAAAATTGTCAAACATTTTGGGAGATGAGTTTGAGAATACAAGTGAGAACAAACCCGAGTTTGAGAATACAGGAAAGAAGAATCAACAAGTTTCTGAACAGTTAGCGATGGATTTGAAAGAAAACATTAAAGAGATGCCAATTTTGTCAAATTTCTCTAAGCAACATGGTTCATTGTTTGTGGTCAATTCCTCCTTAGTCATGGATTGTAGGCCTGCAGAAAACAACTATGTTGAGTATGTTCCCATGATTGGGGCCTGTTCCAGTAATGGTACCTCACCATTATTCTGATATTTTTCCCTGTATAAAAGACAACTTTTAGAATTGACCCTGACTGAACTATCTTAAATGTTGTTTCATATAAGACCCAAAAAAAGTAAAAACAATACTACTAAGTTTAAACTTGCAATACCTTACTCTCTTGTAGAAGGTGTTGATGTCCTTGTCCAAGGTATCGAGAAGACTAATAGCCTGTATAACCATGTTATCCACTCTATTGAAATTGAATTTGACATTGTCTCTGTTGTAGCTGTGCCCAAGACCCAATTGAGCCTTCTCCAAGTCTATGTGATTCAAGATATGTGATTTCAACTCAATGGAAGACAAGCTTTCTAAATTTACTTTTTTTGTTACAGAAGGGTACCTAAACCAAACAAGAATTTAGAAAAGTCACTTCCTATATGATTCAGAAAAGACTTGTACTAACAACCACTTAATGGCAGATTAGCTCAGAGTCATAGCTGAGGGATGTAGACACTGGTTATGCTCGTCTTGTTGTATTGCTGATTTAGATATTAGGACTCTTTTGATGATTCTTTATTGATGACAAATTGAGTATCCTAGAGAATACGTAAGGAATAATTTTAATAGTTTTCTTAAATTTACTTTTTTTTGAATGATGGACAACAAAACAACATCCATCACACTTTAGTCCTCGCAGGACTAGTCAAATTTATATTTTTATTTATTCCTTGGGAATATCAAATATAGTGATTTTAAAACACATCTCAGAGAACAAAGAAATCATGGATCTGATATAAATTTAAGTTAATAAACAAATCATTTTACCTTTCAGTATAAATATGATTCATGAGTCCTAACTAAAGAATTAAAAGACAATTATGGGAAATTGACCTCAACTTGATAGATATTAGAATTGACCCTGATTGAACTATATTAAATGTTGTTTCATATAAAACCCAAAAAAAGTAAAAACAATACTAAGTTTAAACTTGCAATACCTTACTCTCATGCAGAAGGTGTTCATGATGTCCTTGTCCAAGGTTTCGGGAAGACTAATAGCCTGTATAACCATGTTATCCACTCTATTGACATTGAATTTTATGTTGGCTTTGCTCTAGCTATGCCCAAGACCCAATTGAGCCTTCTCCAAGTCTATGTGATTCAAGATATGTGATTCAATTATAGAGCTCTGTTTACTCGTTTTTGTATGATTCTTTAATGTCAAAACTAAATATCCATTTAGTTTATGTTATGACCCATTTTGCTCCAAACCAATACAGGATTACTACATATCAACACTATGTACATCCATTAATTACAGTTACCTAGGATACGTATCAACATAATTAGTCAAGCACATGCAAAAATATTATAAATGGACAAATAGAAGAAAACAATGTGGTTTATACATTCCTTAATTTCTATACTCAGATTTATAATACGATCAAACTTTGTCTCTTAGGAGACAAGTCACTAACGAAACAATGGACATACCTGAGAGAGAGAGAGAGATAGGTAGTTGTAGGGAAGAGTGAGACAAATACAGAGCACAAGGTCATGGATCAATACTGTCAACCTCAAAACATATATAAAAAACAAAAAAATCTATTTGCATTTACAGCAGCTGTCGACCCAATAGCTCTCCACCCACAAAACTCAAAATCCCTAATCAAGGTTTTACACCTAGCTTGCTGAGATTCAAACTAGATTCAGTTAATTTTTTTAGGCCTTTCTAGCCACAAACAACTACACCTAACTGGACTAAATTTTTAACAGCTACACTTATTGCCTCATGGCTTGGGGCTTGAGGTCCAAACTCCACTCAGTGGCATCCATCCACAGTTTCTATATTAACCAAAGAAACACCTTATCCTACTGTCCTGCAAGCAACAAATACAACAGAGACAACAATTTACCTTCCCAAAGCTAAATCACTATGTATCCTTGCTCAACTACCTTTCAAATACAACGATTCCCTTTTTCCATTACTTAGACAGCAAAATAGTGACAAGTGGATCCCTAGGAGAGGCTGGCAATGTAGGAAAAACATTGATCTCCCTTATAACCCAATTTATCCAAATTTATCATGCATTTCCCTTTGTAATTTATTATATAGGCTTTCCATTTTTATGCTTTGTGTTGCTGTTGTGTTTTCTACAGGATGGGAGCATGAGTTTATGGCATCCAATCCTTTTGTAGCTAGTGAATCCCTTTATTTTCCTGGATAGATGGCAACAAAGCTTTTATGAAAGATTTATTTATAAGAAGACCAATGATCTATGGGTCAATGCCTTTGATGCAGTGAATGGAGTCTATGAAGGCTTTGGCTGCTAAAACAAATAGATATTGAAGTCGAGATATCTCATGCTCTAATAATAAAGTATTTGCCGAAAGAAGAGAAACTCTATAGGCTTCACAGTTTCTTTTTACTACAAGCAAACATAATGTTCTATTATAACTATCATCGGTGGCTAAGTATTAAGCACAACGATTACCATCTAACTACTTTGTATTAGCTATTATACATGGGGCAAGGAATGTCTTAATGTCTATGACTTCATACAAAGAGGAAATATTTAAGAGGGCGTTCATATTGAAGAGCATAAACCAATGATTCCATATAAATACTGGTTTACAATGGCTATGGAGTTGCAAGAGCATTAGATTGGCCCACTTTTGACAAGCAAAATGAATCCCACGAAAAAGTTGATCACAAAAATAAATTGTATGTTTTTTCAAAGTTTTTGCTTAAAACTCCTACTATATATTTGTTAATGCATTCTAATGATATAGGCGTGCCTATGGATTCATAGGGAAAACTTATCAAATATATTATTATTTCTTCTTTGGATTTATGGTAAAATGATCAATGAATTCTAGGGTTTCATACACATGCAAGATTGATGCTAGCATTGTTGGAAGAACACAAGCACAAGGAGGATCTAGGGTTTTCTTGGTTGCTCCATTGGTAAATTTTGGTGAAATTATGCTTCTATGGATTGAATGGTGGTTGTAATGCTGCGTTTTCTCTGAATTAGGGCTTTTTACCATCTTTTGTCAACTTTTACATGTTATAAAACATCCTCTTGAAGGATTTTTCTCTTGTTTGTCCTTAGATCTCTGAATTTTTCCCTAATTAGGATCCTCCAACAAACCCTAGAGGTAAATATAGTAGTATTTCATGTGTAAATATACGCATTTGCATGATTAGTGTAGTGTTATATTAGATCTGTGTTTTTATAAACTAGAAAAACTTAGAAATTTATAAAATTCAATAATCCAAAAATAACAACAATTTTCAAATTATAAGCCACCCTCAAATTTTGGTCTACCTATTTATCCCTAGATCCTCCAGTGCATCACCTATCTTCTTATCTACAACCACGAACTTAAGAAGAAACCTAGGAAAACTAGTCAAAAGTCAGAGTTAGGGTTTCATACTTGACATGTTTCAGGGGTTGGGATAATTTGGCCTTGATAAAAGGTTACATTATGCCTTACAACGACCCCATTTAATTGTTTAGTAGGGAAATTTAGGGACTCTTTCATTACTGATCAGTGTTACTATCATTTCTAGCCCTAAAACATATCAAAAAGACCTGCAAACTCAACCAAGTTAGGGTCATATTTGAGTTATGGGGAAATATCAACAATATAATTGAATTATTCCTTCCAAAAGCATTCTTTTCAGGCTAAGGATTACTTGTATAAACCCTTAAAAGGATGGTTAAATCAGCTGGTAATTCATGTTGATATACCAATGTGTACAATGGGGTGAAAAGTTACAATGGAAACTGAAAATACCAATGTGTACCATGCCCAAATCACAACCTATAGGGATAAGCACAAATATAAACATATGTTTACCACTGCACAATCAACCATTAAAGTTGAACAAGATATGAGATTAATAAACATATTACAAAACTATTGGAGAAAGATAAACTGGGGCAGATAACAATATACTCATGCAGAATAATAGGGAAACAATGCTTCAAATACCATTTTCCTCACAAGTATATCTATCTTTTTCTATCTTTTGACCTTTCATATTCCCATCAAACTCAAATGCGTATCAAATTTCTCGTAATGAAATGCCTACATTTAATTTTGTTGTCCTAGCTATATGGTATTGGTAAAGTATTACCAAGGGGCCAGTTATCACGATAAATCAAAATATTTAAGGTAATTGTTTAGATCAAATATAACAAAGTTCGCCTCTATGTATGGTAATCATAATCATCAACTAAATGTATGTGTGTGCACATGCATAAATACCCAATACATAGCTCAATCAAACAAAAGAAAACATATTTATACCTTGATTTCTGGATCTTCACACTGTCTTCTTATGCTTTACCTTTCAAAACATCATTCAACATACTTCATTTTTAGTCCTGTTGCAATAGTTTCATGTTAAGACCCATCAAATATATTTATGTTTGTTTATGAAAATAACAAAACCAATCTAAATAAACACAATTCTATTACAATGTAAATTACAATACTATTCAACTATTAAAGTAAATTACTTGTTAAGAATATATCACCTGATAAAACATGGATAACCAAAAATACTATGTATATAAGGCCATCGATCTAATCAAAACTCCATTTCTTGCCTCTTAACTATGGAAATGTTTCTCAACGCTATCTGTAACAAGATCCAATGGAGGATTCAAATAGCAATAGTGAAAATTACATAGTAAAAATATAGAATAGATGTTTTTTAATGTATTCTTCCTTACCATTCATTGATCTCCTCTCTATTTCAAGAATAATTTAATATTCTCTACTAAACATGCCCAACCACGTGAAGGTGGAAGCTCTTATGGCCCCTCCCCCCCCTCACATCACTCTCACCTCCCCAAACCCAATGCCTATACTTGCAAATAACAATTTATTTCACTATTTCACAATGCAAATAACAATGCATCTACACTGCAAATTATTTCACTCAGTAGTTGAAAAATGCTTTCATTAAATAATTCTCTTAAACATTCATTAAACCATTCAATCAATCAACAGCTAAAAAAACTAATCATCAAACCATTCATTAACTCATTCATTAAAACATAAATTTAGTGAATGGTAGAAAAATAAATATCAGTAAACAATTCAGTAAAGCATTCATTCAAACATTCATTCATGAAACAGAGGAAAAAACATTAATTTTTTTTTTATAAATAAGAATTACTCAAAATTTGTTTAGTCACTTCCTTTCTACTTTTCTTCTCTTTAGATATTTAGTTAGAGTAACATCTTCGGGAATTTGATCATCGGTATCCCTACTAGTCTGCTCGAAATGTTGAACTTCAGGCAAGGGGTGATGAATTTCTGTAATAATGTAAAAATCTTTCATTGATATATTTATATTTTGTTAAATACGAGTAATTCATTTAAAAAACATTACGACTGTGTGTTTTTACCTGCCATGTGCACATCAACATGTTCAACATTATCTCTTACTGGCCCAACCTGTTCCATGTTATGATCTGCAGCTACATGCTCTGTAGTTGAATTGTGTAGAATTAGAATTAATGTTCATCATCTACAATGGTCTATAAAAAATAGTAGCATATTCATAAATTCATTACCAAGATGAGAAGCATGATATTCATTTGGTTGGTCATGTGCTACATCTTCGACATGAACGGGATCATTACTTTCTTGCACAAAAAGGAATAAATAATTTATGTTAGTTTATTTATAAGGAACAAATTGCATGAGCATTAATAAATTATCATTAAACTATACAGTTTTCACATACTTGGGCACCAGATGGATCAGCAGAAGATCTTGTAGCATTCACAGACAAGCTTCTCTGGTGTTCAACAATGGCGTCAAAGCCATGTTTGAAGCCAAGCTTCATGTGTTCGCACTGGGCAATTCTTTGAACCGGTCGGCCTTCATATTTGAATGATGTCATTAATTTCAAAGCCTTTTGTTAGATCAAAACAAAAATAATAATATGTATTATATTTGGATGTGGATTCGGGTTTTGTGATACTTACATATCGGGCCGCCAAGTTGGAGTAACGACCAGGCCCAAGCTTGTGTTGGCCAATTTTTTCAATTCTTGCCTTTGTGGCCTTAGATGTGTCCAAGATCCTAATTAAGTTTTTAAATACATTAGTCGATGTACCAAAATTGATATAAAAACTACTAATAACAAGGCTTACCACTACATTTTGGAATGTATTGCATACCTCCCTGTTGCACCTGGTGGTATCTTTCCTGATTTTCTCAGGCCCTTCTCTTTTCCATCTTCCACTGGGCTTTCCACTCCATAGATGAAATCATTGGAGGGCGCTCATACCTAGGATTATTTTCTAGGTGAACCCTATATTGGTCTCGGACAATCTTTAGATGTTTTCCAGCCTTCTATAGTAGCGTCGATGTATGAAAGGTATATTTTTCGAATAGACTAACCAAGCGATTAGTTAGATCATCCTTTAAAGCTTTTGGGTGCTTTTTCCACATTGTGTAGATGGTGGGCCCAAATATCTCCAAGGACAAATCATTCATGTGTTTATAAAATATATCATTTTCTGCAAAACATTATTGCCATCATTAATCAATATTAGAAAATATTATCGGTATATTGGACACAAATTATAAAAAATAAATTGAACAATCTATAATGACCTAGAATCCTCTCTATCTTTATTGGAACCAGTTCTTCATTCACAAAAATGTACACTTTATTAAACCAGTGCTAGTCACACGAGAAGATCCAGGAAATGATTCCACATCTCTATCCAGCCCTGCATCCACCCCTTGTTCTGCAGCATCTGTTGTGGGTGGGGCAACGTCAGCTGCACCCTTCACTTCCCTCGGTGGTGTCGTAGAGCATGTTGATGATTTTTCAGTGCACAATATGGGAGCAGTATGTGGTGTACGTGGAGTGATTTGGTCACTGGGACCAACATTTCCTTGACCACCACTGATAATATCCATAGTGCGCTGTAAATTAAACCCATTGTATTATAAGTTGAACAACATATAAAAAATAATATTATAAAGTTTTTATAAATGAATTTACATATTTAGTCAACAACTTACATCCACTTGTTTATGTTGCTGTAACAACAATTGAATCCTTTGTTCGATCCCTTCTGTTAGTGGAACTGCCAATGTCAGGCGAATTAGTTCCTCCTTTTTTTTCCCTTGTCCTTTGTAGCACCCTCAACGGATCTGCAGACTCTCTAATTTCACTATCTCTCATCAACCAAGAGACCTCATTCTGTAAATAGTTTTGAGACATCGTTTGATAAACGGAATCCCCTGTCTACAATTGAAATATATAAAAAATTGCTTCGTCTTTGAAAATATAGTGTGCGCAAATAATTATATTAGGGATTACATCTAGGATTACTTGACGTCTAGCCGAGGGCATGATCTGATCAACAGATGGGGATCTACCTCGATCAGCCACCTGCAAAAAAAGTAAAGAACATTATCACAATGAACACAATATGTATAAGCTAACAAATACAGAACAAAAACAAAAATAAACACTATGCTGCATGTTTTATATGTGTACATTTTTTAAGTATTTAGAATGTGGAATTACATTTAGGTTAAATGGTTGCCTCGAGTCTCCAGTCGTCTGATCAGCAGCTAGGGACTTTCCCCAGTCAATCTGCAAAAAAGGTAGATAACATTACCATCATGAACACAACCATAAAAATGAAAGAATACATAAAAAAATAAACATAATGCATCACGATATACATGTTTACGATTTTAAAGTATTTGAAATGGAGAATTACATTCATGTTTGGCTGTTGCCCTGATGTTGTAGTCGGTTGATCAATAGTTGGTTGGCTTCCTTGATCAACACTCTGCATGGAAAATTGATAATATTATATAAATGAACCTAATATACTAATAAAAATACATAACAACATATCTGTATGTCCATCCTAAAATTAATATTACATTGGCAATATCGATGTATACATGCTGCCTTGACTCAGGTCGACAAACATCTACGGAGATGGAGGTGCCCCTGAGAGAACCCTGCATCAAAAACATACTAAAAGTTACATAAGGAAACATGAAAAGTAGATAATTTCAATTGTATGCTAACAAAAATTCCTATAGACATTAAAATAATTAATAAAACGGTGGTTAAATTGTTTGTTGTACCACAACTATACTAACATTGTTTGTATCTACACGATTTAAATTGTAATCAATAAGCAGTTCTTCGCCAACAACTATTGATTTAATTGCACATACAAAGACACGGTTTCCTTCACGTGAATCGAATATGTAGTTGGGTTGCTTTAATGTAGACCCTGATTGTGTACTATTTATAAACCCCTCAATATTACTGGTTGTTTTTGGCCTTCCGTCCATGTACATCGTTGCTCCTTTATTTTGAGCTTTGTCTTTCAATTGTATATAATTTGCTGACAAATCATATCTATGCATACTTTGTGTATATTGGACCAAGCGCATCCAATAATTGTAGTTGTAATAGGTTCCAACATACTCCATCAGTTCTGTACATCTACCATATCCAACCTTTATGTCGTCCATGCAAAACAAGCCCAATCCATGCAATGAGGACGGAGCAATTCTATATATCCTCTCATTCACACAAAAATTAGTGTTTACTTTAATAAGATCGCTAGGCACCCATTTTTTCACTAGGTGTTGGTACCTTAAGGCCACGTCAATGTCTCCCAGTGTCTCATCATCATAGGAACATGACCCCCCCCCCCTTGGAGAAAAAAATTCATGCGTTTGTCAAATTTTCTTCTAATCTTCTGACATGTAGTTTATTTATCCCATGTAGACCTACTGGATGTCTCACTTTCCTCTATCCTTCCCAAACTCCCTTCATTAGAGGAAGATATGTCTAACAAATACCTGTTTGGTTCTACCTGCACTGTGGCCAAAAAACTTTTTTGGCATAAGCATAGCAAAATACCAACAAAAAAACATGGAAAGACTTATAAGAAAAAAAACTTGGAAAGACTTGTAAGCCAAAAACTTGTTAAAGAAAAATCTTGTCAAGAATGAGTTTGGTTAATAGCTGTGGGCATTTGGTAGCCCTAAAAAATCTAATGTATGCCCCTCTTTTGGTTACATACAATTCTCCATTCTAACTTCTTGCTTGCATTGCCTTTTGCTAACATGAATTGGGTAGCCTTCATAAGCCTCATATGTATGCTTGTGGCCATTGTACTTTAGATTTTCAATGTTGTCAAGCTTGAGACAATATGTTATGCATATGCATAACATATGACACTGCAATTTATGCCAATATATGTCTATACAAAACCTGGAGGTTCTCCTTTAATGGACTACCTCCTTCAAAGAACATATCTCCTTTAAGTGGTTTTTAGTTTTCCCATGAATGATTTTGTGATGTTGTAGATGATTATCCATTTTACCTAATATGTTTTATGATCTTTTCCATGTTTTCTAGGGTGCACATACTTGTTGTTGATGGCTTCTTTTTCTTGAAAGTTGAACTTCCTAAAAGTGCACAAATCTCATCTAGGACCCTTTAAGAGTCATAATAACAACTATTGTTATAGTATTTTATTCTCCAAATGAAACACAAATACCATACTTTTTGGTTAATATTTGTGTAGGGATGTTTTTCTGATCTCTCCCATAATTTATGATACTAATGGGATTGTATGCAAAAATTTAGGTATGCCCTAAGAATTCTTATGTATGCCCCTCTTTTAGTTACATACAATTCTCCATTCTCACTTATTGCTTGCATTTCCATTTCCTAACATTACCTTTTCCTTTTACTGTCCTAACCCCTTTTCAACAATAATAGTTACAGATTTAATCAAGTGTTTTTCTACCGAGGTGGACAAGTCAACCGAGTTGACCCCCAACTGAGCTAACTTGGCCTTTGAAATGATTGGAGTGACAAGTTTGGTACTAAACCAAGAAAATTAGGGTATGACTGAATGGATCGGTAACAAAATGGTCAATTCATCCCAATCCGTACTAAATTGACCAAGCGAATGTGGGAATGCACAGGCCACACACATGACACTTCAATTCAAAAAAAAAAATAACCTAGAAATATAAACAGCTAGACTCTAAACCTACTTCATTGTCGAGTCAATTAGGTTTGTAGGATTCCTATACATCATAACATTATTTGGAGTAAAACACAACTTGCTTTGTAGGCCCTAGATGCCACCCATGTGAAAAATAGTCAATCTATAAAGCATCCCCCAAATACAAAATCGTTCTTCACAAAATAGGGCATGAACCATGTGAACAACATTCCAAGTGGACCAGCTCAATGAGTAACCTCCAAGAACGTAATATCTCTCATGAAATGGTGTATAAAATAGTGTAAGCATGCTTCAAATGATCACCTTCTCCTTTGGTAGGGATGAACACTTCCCTTATTCATGTGTCTCCAAGGGTGAATGTTCCTCAAATAATGAGAGAAGGACTTCCTCTAACAATAAACCAGTACACCAAGGTGAATTGGCCCTATTTAGGCCTTCTAGAACAAACTTGATATTTTCAATGTCACACTAGGAGCAATGTTGGGCAATCCTATGGCCATAAACAACTCTAGAATCAAGTATGAGCATCAAAGGGACAAATATGAGCACTTTACAGTAATGCACAAATAATGATGTTGAGTTCTTGAAGATCCTGTAGAGTGGATGTTTTAACCTCTATGCTACTCTAAAGTGCAGAAGCCAGCACTTCAGAGGCATATTTCCAAGTGGTAACATACAACAATCACACACATATATATATATATATATATAAGCCATTGTGGTGAAGAGCGGACATTTCCAGATCTGCTACTTGGCACGTTCAAGAATGAAAATAATGTTTTAAATATATTTATATCAGTCTGTAATATTTGCTAATTCTAAAGCTAACCAACTGTCTAAACGACAAAGGTCATCTTATCGTGTTAATTGTAAGAGGGACAAAAAAAACCAGACACGGTGAAAATTGACATAAAATGTTCAAATAAAAAATAGAGGAGATCAAAATACCTTGGACTATAATAGACCACATTGGTTGGAAACTAATGCAAACTCATGTATGAGTTTGAGCCAACATTTACATCCGCTCTACAGGATCTCCGGAGAACTAACATCATTATTTTTTCGTTAGTATAAAGGAGATGTACAAGAATATTTTCCTGTACATGTTGATTTTACTGTTTAGTTGAACCTAAATGAGAAACAAAGAGGAGCACTAAGCAAGCTACAACACTTTTCATGCACGTCAATGTGTGTGCGCATCAAAGAGTTGTATCTTTCTTAGTCTCCTCTTTGTTTCGTTCAACTTCTCCGTGAAATCAACAAGTCCTCGCAAATCTTCTAGTACAATTCCTGTACAGTAATGGACAAATAATGATGTTGAGTTCTTGGAGATCCTGTAGAGTGGATGTTTTAACCTCTGTGCTACTCTAAATTTCATAAGCCAACACTTTAGAGGCATATTTCCCAGTGGTAACCTACAACAATCACATATATATATATATATATATCTAATCCATGGTGGTGAAGAGCGGACATTTCCAGATCTGCTACTTGGCACGTTCAGGAATGAAAAGAATGTTTTAAATACATTTATATCAGTTTGTAATATTTGTTGATTCTAAAGCTGATGATGAAGAACAAACTTGGTATTTTCAATGTCACACTAGGAGCAATGTTGGGAAGTCATATGGGCATAAACAACTCTAGAATCAAGTATGAGCATCAAAGGGACAAATCTAAGCACTCTGGTAGCGTATTCTGAAGGTCACAATAAATATTAAAGCATCTCAAATAATCTATAATTAGGCCAACTTTCAGATCTGGGCACATTGTAGCAATAAAAGATGATCATCAATGGCAATAGGAGGCAATCTTTGCAATTATGGCTGTGAAAATGAGAAATATGTGGGTGAAAGAAACGCTAAAATCTCATTCATCTTCCTTATAGCAGCATCCACATGAATTCTGGGCACAAACAAACCTGTTTGGTAGTAAAAAAGGGTATGAAGCAACCCTATTTCACCATCTTCGACACCCTTGTGCACTTATCCATCACTGAACAGGCGTACCTCTAAATCTGGGCCAAATTGGAGGGTTAAAAGGCAGTTATGGCCATGAATAGCCCTCTGAAAAGTGACGAACAATGGAAAACCTGGATTTCAAAAAGCCATTGAATATGCTAATGCTTGGATTACCAACATGAGGGATTACTCTGAAGTGCATAAGCCATCACTTCAGAGGCATATTTCCCAATGGTAACCTACAAAAATTATATATATATATATATAATCCATGGTGGTGAAGAGCGGACATTTCCAGATCTGCTACTTGGCACGTTCAGGAATGAAAATAATGTTTTAAATACATTTATATCAGTCTGTAATATTTGCTGATTCTAAATCTAACCAACTATCTAAACCACAAAGGTCATCTTATTGTGTTAATTGTAAGAGGGACAAAAAAAATCAAACATGGTGAAAATTGACATAAAATGTTCAAATAAAAAATAGAGGACATCAAAATACCTAGTACTTGCTTCAAGACCCAAAGCATAAACCATAAGATTCATGATTTTCCATTAATGGCAAAGTATTACCTAACCCAATTTCCAGTCAACTAAGCACCTCATGGTCGAATAGTGATATTCCAGCATTGTGCATACATCCTTCACTTGAATGATGTTAGGATTGCCAAGAACTAGAAGAATTCAAGTGAAGGATGTATGCAGACTTCTCCAGACATTATATCTCTACTCATTCAATTTACTACAAAGTGTTGTATATTGCTTAGTGCTCCTCTATGTTTATCATTTACGTTCAACTTCACTGTGAAATCAACAAGTCTAGGCAAATCGTCTAGTACAATGCCTTTACAGTAATGGACAAATAATGATGTTGAGTTCTTGGAGATCTTGTAGAGTGGATGTTTTAACCTCTTCACTGCTACTTTGTAGTGCATAAGCCAACACTTCAGAGGCATTTTTCCCAGTGGTAACCTATGACAATCATATATATATATATATCTAATCAATGGTGGTGAAGAGCGGACATTTCCAGATCTGCTACTTGGCACGTTTAGCAATGAAAAGAACGTTTTAAATACATTTATATCAGTTTGTAATATTTGTTGATTTATTCCTTTTAGCTTGTCTTGATGATGCTTGTTTTCCCATATTAATTTTCAACCCTAAGGCAATGCTAACTTGTTTTCCCATACTAATTTTCAACCCTAAGGAAACCCTAAGGCAACCCTAAGGAATACAATTGATCAGCTTCATAGGAATACTAGACAAACATTCAAAGGTAACACCTCTAATCTAGGAATATTGACTACATCCACACCACTAACCTTCAATAGACTGAGAATTCAAGTCTAATACTGAAGTAGCTAATCCAAAGAAGTAATAAATAAGAGAGATCAATAATATGAGGGGATCATCCACCTCAATCATCCAAAGGATGTCAATAGCAACAGCACATAAAAGACTCAAGTGCTAAGGGCTAGAAAAGATAGAAAGTGCCCTGATCATTACATTCACCATCAGTGAATTCAGCAAACTAAAAATGGCCTGAGGCCAAGGTTAATGCTTCTTTGGATAATCTATCAGCCTTAGTATTGTGTTCTCTGAATATGTGAACCGCTTTTAGCTGGATGAAGTAAGGCTCCATATCATGGATACGTTGACACCAGCCATTAAGTGCAAGTAAATTTAGTGCTGATATTCTATTGAACCAATTGATGATGGCTGTGGAGTCACCATGAATGTGGAGAGTGGGAAGGACCATGGATTTAGCACAATAAAGGAGAGTCCATAAATCAAGTAGTTCAAATCTGGTGTTTGTACTCAGACCAACACCCAATTTGAAGCAAAAATAGTGGTCCTGGGTGATCAAAAGATGAACACCTATACCTCCAATTTGATTGGATGAAGCCCCATCAAAGAAGATGTAGGTACAATTATCGAAATATTTTATTTAGTCAAACTTTTACCTTTCTTTTTTGCATTGACTTAGCCACTTTCAATTCACTAACTCTAAAATAGCAAATAAGTGTTGGCTAATAATGGGGACGATTCCTGGTATTATGTTTCATTAGGTTGTAACATGGAAAACTTGTGAAACAAAATACCAAGAATCGTCACCGTTATCAAAATAGTTTATTAGGTACAATTATCAAAATAGTGGAAGATGTAGGTACAATTATCAAAATAGTTTATTTAGTCAAACTTATTACCTTTCTTTTTTGGGTTGACTTAGCCACTTTCAATTCACTAACTCTGAAATAGCTAATAAGTGTTGGCTAATAATGGCAACGTTTCATGGTATTATGTTTCATGGGGTTGCAACATTGCAAACTTGTGAGGCATAATACCACGAGTTGTCACTATTTCTTGGGGTGAACACTTGTTATCGTTTGTGAGATATAGTTCATGTGGATAGAGTTCTTGAACTCTGTCATCATGGATAGTTTCGTTTAACGATGATATTAACAGGTATGTAGAAAAAAAATTAATATTTTATAATGATCATTAATGATCTAGGGGTTAGGTTCTAGTTTCTTTCTTATAACAAAACATGGCTCGGCAATCCTGCTCAGGGTGGTGACCGTTTTTCATCCTTATCCAATGGACCGAGCATACATGGGAGCAAAAAAACTCTAACCATCATGTCTATGGTGGAACTCGAATCCTTATCTAAACCTTCCTTACACAATAGGATTTGAACCCGAAATCCGACGTCATCCAACATTTCGCACAGATGTGTCGGACAGTAACCATTGAAAAGAATGCCGATAAAAAAGATTTATATCACTGTCAAATATCCAACACAACGGCATTGGAATAGATACATCTATGTTCATCATCAGTAGATAGATGACAATTGATCAGCTTCACAGGAATACTGGACAAACCTTCAAAGGTAAAACCTATAATCTAGGAATCTTGACTACATCCACATGACTAACCTTCAACAGACAGAGAATTCAAGTCTAATACTGAAGTAGCTGATCCAAAGAAGCAATAAACAAGAGAGATGAGTAATATGAGGGGATCATCCACCTCAATCATCGAAAGGTTGTCAATAGAAAAAACACATAAAATACTCAAGTGCTAAGGGATAGAAAAGTTGGAAGTGCCTTGATTAGTACATTCACCATCAGTGAATTCAATAAACTGAAAATGGCCTGAGTAAAAAGGTTAATGCTTCTTTGAATAAGCTATTAGCCTTAGTATTGTGTTCTCTGAATATGTGAACTGCTTTTAGCTAGATGAAGTAAGGTTAACATGATAGAGCTGAAGTCGTTCCATAATAGTGATCAAGTAACTAGCAAGTATTGGATGCATACACTAGCAATTGTAACGCTCATACTGGCCAGACTTCAGAATCCATATCAGCCAATATGAGTCAAATGCGGGTTAGCTGAAACTGTCAAATTGGGTCTGTTATTAGCTGATCAATGTAAATGAATGCATAGTAAAGAAAACCCATGTTTGAAATATGATAAGGATGGATTGAAGTTGGTGAAGAAGTAGGTAGTATAGATAGAGACCCTTTGGGTTGTTAGTTATGAAAGAACCCATTCTCCTATTATATTACCTCATCCAAAGAATCTGAATTAGATGGTCCATATTGTTGAGATTCTGATGAGGAATATTTTGTAGGAAAACCCTTGTTTGATGATGAGATGGAAAATGCATGCATTTATCCATTTCATGAAGAGTTGGATGTTATATTTGAAATCAGTAATCATAGTTTTGGGGGCCCCATACATGATTCATCTAGTAAATCATCTAATGAGGAACCTCAATATTTGGAACCTATAGAGTAACCAAGCATCCACTCTACAGGATCTTGAGGAGCTAACATCATTATATCTATACTCATTCGATTTTGTACAAAGTGTTGTAGCTTTCTTAGTTCTCCTCTGTGTTTGTCATTTACGTTCAACTTAATAGTGAAATAAACAAGTCAAGCCAAATCTTTCTAGTACATCTCCTTGGTCTATTATAGTCCAAGCATTACCATATTCAATGGCTTTCCCTCATGTTGGTAATCCATGTGTTACCCCTATCCAGTTTGGAATACACAACAAACATCATGGAGACGTTATGAGACTTTGCTGCTGATCTATGGCTTGGAGCAGGATGTGAGCATATTGATCGATCCATGTTCTACGACATCACTCATTAACTAACTCTTCTAAGTCCAGAAGTCCAGGCTCTGGTTCCACATGTTAAGGAATGGAATGACCAATTGAGGTTCTTATGGTAAACCCAACCCTTGTTATTGGGAAACAGGTTTATAAGTTTGAGGTGCCATAGCAACTTGCCAAAGTGAGCGGTTGATGGTATCAAATTATATAGCATAGGGTCCCCTCCACCTTAAGGCAAGTCAATATTGGACCATTGAGTTTTGAGATCGACAGAAAGGAGAAAAAATTACAGTGCGCACAAAAAACCCTTGTCACAAGATGCCCAAAAACCCTTGTCACAGCATGCCCAAAAAAAGGAGCTCATGATGCTTACCCGTTGAGCCATGAGCTCCAAATCCAAAATGGGAACTCCAAAACGTGAACGGTGTGCTCCAAATTTTTACCGTCAGCTCCAATTCTCAACCGTGAGCTCCAATTATCAACCGTGAGCTCCAATTCTCAACCTTGACCTCCAATTATCAACTGTGAGCTCCAATTCTGAACCCTGTGCTCCACCGGACCTACTCCCAAATTCACCAAAACCTCCAAATAGAACTGAACTGTCCAAAACGAGTCACGACAATGTCCAAATACACTTGTCATTTTTTATTATATATTATTATATATTATATGTATTTTATTTTTATTATATATTATTTTATATTATATGTATTTTATTTTTATTATATGTTATTTTATATTATATAAATTGCCATAATAGTATTTTTTCATTAGGCATAGTATTTTTAACTTAGCTATATGTATTTTTTAATATATGTATTTTTAACTTAGGAATAGTATTTTTTATTATAATATGATGATGATGATGACGATCTCACCTAATCCCTACAACAAAACCCCTGAAGATGAATATGATGATGGAAACCTCAGGTAATCCCTGCAATCTCACCTAATCATTGGTCATCATCATTGTCATCATCATTGTCATCATGACCCTCATCGTTATCATCGTCATCACCACCATCATCGTCATCCTCATGATGATGATGGTGATGGCGATGATGACTATGATGATTATGATGATGGCAATGCTGATGATCACCATCATCTTCATCATCATAAGTAAAACTTAGTTTACTTCAAATATTAATTTTCCAAAAAAAATGCATAATACAGGAAAACCTAATTTCAAT
>LPNX010111892.1:328433-378199 GCA_001517045.1 Pseudotsuga menziesii
ATTTAACAAAAATACACACTGAATTACAATATATGCTAAAATAGTGCAAGTAATCGCTAGTTACCTCATGTATTTACCAAGATTATATATAACTTGTTTGACATTGTTGTCGAAGTCATCCAGGAGAGAGAGAGGTAGAACATATTGTATCAATATACAAACCACACCATTTATTAAACAAAGAGTATACAAACAAGAAAAAATTATATGGACATAACAATAATAATTACCTTGATGAATACATGCCAATCATGTGTTTTGACCCCCGTAAAATCAACTTTTTTAGTTATGATGATCTTCAAGTTTGCAGAAAGCCGGTGGAAAATTTAATTTTCCGCATTACTTCTTTGACAACATTTCTTTGTTGCTCCGTAAACATCCATGGAATTGATTTTATATTAACTTGTTCTCCGTTGGTATGAAATTGGATGATGTCTTTCATTGCATGGTTACTTTCTTGAATGTATTTGCACACTTTCAGAACTTTATCTTTATCCCTCCTTAGCTCTAGTAGTCTCCATAAGGTTTTAGTAACATTCTTTCCAATATGCATTGTATCAAACAAATGAGCAATTTGTAGGTGCTCATAGTAGGGCAACCTGCTGAATTGAATAGGATAACTTTTCATTCCTCATGGAAGACCATTAATCCCTTCATGATCACGATGGACATCATGAATATTAGTTTATAATTAATAACTTACTTCATAAATCAAATATGGCCACTACAACAAACAACTAACAATAAAAATTAAAATACATAAAAATTCATATACGATGATCCATACATACCATGATGACGATTTCTATTGTATTGCATATTCCAAAGGTGAGGTGTCATTCTCCATGGTTTTAATTCAGTCTCCTACTTCCCATTGAAAATATTTCTTTCAGTTGTTCTATACCTATTATTCTTAGAGAAGAAATGCCTATACTCATCAAACACCTCCTTTCTTAAGCTTTTTGAACGACGATATTTTATCTCAGGACCACAAAATGAACATGCAAATTTACCCTTTATCTGAAGACCTACAATATTTAGATATGGAATATCTATGTCAAATATATTCATATATATAATATTCTAACTACTCCATATCATTGAATGCAATTAAAGTGGAACTTAAAATTACAAACCACAAAATGAAGTTAACCCAGGGGCATCGTGTATTGTCCATACAACCATTGCATGGAATTGAAATTGCCTTTGTCGTATTGGTATAGATACATCATACATAGTTATGCCATTCCATAACTTCAGTAGCTCATCTATAAGAGGTTCGATGTATACATTCATATCTTTGACTTGGAACTTACCTGATTCATCATTTGAAGTACATATAAAATATATCATTATGAGAACCATTAAGATATATAAACCATGAAGAAGAGTAAAATAATAGATATATATATATATATGAAATTAAGATACATATTATGACAAATGGGATGCCACAACTACATTATAAATAAAACAATTTTCGTCAATAAAACATGGAATAATCATCGAGAACATTATGTGCTCCCTCTTTATTGACAACCATGGAGGAATGTTATTGTTGATAACAAAAATAGGCCACACTGTGTAAATGGATTTCATCTGTGCAAATGGATTAACACCATCTGCTGCCAAACAAATCCTAAGATTATGTGGTTCTTGTTTAAAGTGAGGCCACTTTTCCTCAATATCTCTAAAAGCAGTACCGTCTGCAGGAATTCGGATAACATCATCTTGACTTCTGTTCTTGGCATGGTAATCCATAAATTGCACTATGTTTTTGCACCTGAACAGTCGTTGCAAACGTGTAATGATGGGAATATAAAGAAGAATATTCTGAGGCACCTTTTTTGTTACTTTATCTGTACGATATCTACTTACATGACATTCCAAACATTATGTTGCAAATTCATGCAGATTATAATATATAACATGGTTATCGGGGCATGCATGCATTGCGTCATAATGCATTCCAATCTCTTTCATGATGGAAGATAAATCTCGATATGTGTGAGGTAAAATATTTGATGGTGGTAACAAAAATTCAGCTATCAAGCTACAAAAAAAATATTGTTAATGTAATAAATAAATAATATTAACAAAACACGCTTCATCCGTACGATGATCAATAATGAGTTAAAAATAAAATTATTAGAGGAATACAAATAAACTTTATGACGATCCTATATATGTGATCGATTATTTTAGATACCTTAGCATCCATGTGATTGTAATGTTTGAAAGACTGTTCATAACCTTCAAGTTCATTATCAACAATATAGTAGAGAGAAGATTTGTTTTGGAGCCTTCATAAGGAGGTTCATATGCCTTATCGAGAAGAGGTATATCGTGAACATCATCAAAGTCATCATCATTTTCATTATCAACATCATCGTCATTCATTCTGACATTAAATGAATCATGGATCAATGTATTTGTACCATCATCTTCAATTTCATCATCAGCATGATCATCTTGTTCAATATGATCATTCGCTTGTTCTCCATTAAACATACACGCTCCATGATCTTGATCCTGAACTTGTTCTGAAAGCACTTCCTCTAGATGACATGCTATAGGGTGTATTTCCTTTAATATAAATACATGGAAACATCATTAGATATACATTAATATATGAAAAAAAAATAATACATACAATTACAAAAAAAAAGGAATATAATAATGTTTATAATGCTAAACCTACAAATGGACGATATTCGTTTCCCCCCTTAGCGTGTCCATGTTCCCTACAATGTTTTGTGGTTGTTGAGATAAATATTCTTCTCCTCTAAAATCCCCTGCATTGAGTACACAGACAATAACATTTTCCATCCGCCCTTCGTTTCGCTGCATCCCATAGTCTAGCAAGCAATTGCCAGTTGTCTTCGTTTGGATCCGAAATATTTAATCTATTTGAAATTTTGTCATAAACTTTGTTAATGAATATAACCAGTTGTCTTAAAAAATCAAGTTCCACGCATCAACCATCCATCAACATTTTTTCAAATGGAGAGAAGTCGAAGAATAAAAAAATTCCTAGCAAACTGTCTATCGATGAAAAAAAAAATTCCCACAACCGCCCGTTGAAGAATAAAACAATTCTTGAAAATGTTCGTCAAGGAACAAATAATTTTCACAAATCGTTCATCGCTTCTAAAACTAACATGTCAAAATGTTTAAAACAATTTATATTTATAATAGACATACGTCGGATATTCGACACCATGAACATAGTTACCGTTGAAAGTATGGGACCATAAAATCTAAAATCATGTAAACCTTAATTTTTTTATTTATAAAAAAACCTATACAACATGTCGGATATCCGATGCTCAGGGGTTGGATAACCGACATTATTGGGTTCACAGACGTCGAATATCCGACATGGAAGTGTTGGATAATCGACACTAAAAGGGTTGGAAATCCGACGCCCTTGTGTCAGATATTCGACGGCAGCATAAATATTTTGTTAGATCGGCATTCTTTTGAGTGATTGTTGTCTGACACATCTGTACGAAATGTCAGATGACATCAGATTTTGACATCATAATTCAGGTTCAAATCCTGTTGTGTAAGATATTCAAAGTGTTGCTATGATATGTGTCTCATTGTTTGTCATCAAATTTTAGAAGGATACCAGTGTAGTGATGAAGTAGAGTCTTTTCCACATCAATCTCAATAGAGAGATATTTCCCATGTTTGAAATAGTCTTGGTGCTTTAGCAAGAAGGACTATCAAGAAAAAATGATCCCATGCCTTAGATATTGGCATTGAGGAGGAGGTTGTTCATGAAGGAGGTTGTCTCTCGATAAATGTGCCAAAGACCTTGAGTAATAGAGTTCCCCACCAAATAAGGGGTCAAACATCTTCAAGAAATCATTCCAACAATAGAAACATCCATAAGCACAAGGGTACTCATCTCTCAAGGTAAATATTACTTCATAAATCAACCAAAAAAACCCTTGGAAGGCCTCTAAGAGATATGTTTAAAGAGATCAACTATTGAACCAAATATGAAGATGAATAACCAAACATGTAAAAAAATATCCTCTAGTCAATGTGGTCCACCCTATGCCTAATAACAAGGCATACCATATAGGCCAAGTGATCTAAGAATGAAATTAAATAAATAAATATGCAGGTGGAAAACCATTAGTAGAACACATCAACAACCACATAGTGGTCAACAGATAAACTATCACAAGGGAAGTGTCTAGGAAGGTGTACACAAATGGTATGGCACTCATCAAGTCTAATGATCCATTGGATCAACCTCTGTATCTTTGAAAAGTATAATGAGGATTTCAATTAAATGATAATCAGTGGCACACATGCATTCCAAATGGAAAAAGAAAATATATGTCTCAAAAGTCCAAAATACACTAGCGTAGCCATCTTAGGCAAGGTATTCAAACTTGATAAAAATATGATGCTATATGAGGGTTAATAGTGTTTATTAAAAATCCTTTGCTCTGTTACAATAATTTGTAGGTGTAATTTACCCTTGGGTTGCAAACTTCCATAGTTGCAATAGTATTTCCATTTCAGGTACTGAAACATTTAATGAGGGGTTTCTACAATTATTTTAATCAGTAAGTCATTTATAGATTTGTTCACTTTGTGGTTTGATTAATATACACAATCTGTACTTGTATTTTATTCCTAGCTATCTAGAGAATTTGGGTGGTCATTGAATACAATGATGCATTGCATTAATTGTTGATCAGTAGTCAAATTTTTATGTTCAATTCTATAAGTCATGGGCATATCCAAGCACTCCCAATTTCCTACCTTAATTAACTAACTATGGCTTGCTCCATACAAAGGTTCTAGCAACATGAAGAAGGCATACTATTACATTTTTTGGTGAAGCAAAATATTTCCCTTTTGAGTTGTTTCCACATCTATAATAGAACTTGGGGACAATTTTGTCTAAACATGGTAGAAATGATGACACAAATACTTATACTTTTAGTGGACTTCTAAGAATCAAGTAATATTTAGTGCTCTGAGAAAAATGAATTTTTATTAGTTAATTTATTTTATATTAGTTTTGTAAATAGTTGGTCTATTTTCATCTTCAATCTCCACTTATTTTGTACTATAAATATATCTTACTAGTTAATGCAAACACAATGTTTGAGGGAGTTGATTCTTTGAAGTCATCATTTCTCTCTTGCTGATATCAAGTAATCCACAAGAAGAACAAATTGTGACTCAATGTGATTGGTCTGATTATTTTTTAATATTTTCATGAAAACAAATTACTGCTTTGCTCTATGGCCATCTCAAAATTTGATTCTTTGATGCTAAGATGCCTCGAGATTGACATGTAAACCTTTCTATTTAGTTGTGAGATAGTTTACATGGAATTTTAAGAACTATTTTGATAAATTTATTCAATATATTCTAGTACTGACATCTTCCATTCTTTATAACTTCATTAAATTGTTCTCAATAATTGTGATTCCCAGTTGAGTTTTAAGCTTGAATTAGGTAAGGATTGTGTTGTAGTTTTATTTATTTATTTTCTAAATACATATATGATCACTTTAGATCCATTCACCTAGACAATAAATTCTATCAATGTCCACATAAATTTAATCCTTGGAGATGGCAAATTATTTTTATTATAGAATTGGTTTCCTCTGCGATTTTCCTTGTTTTTGACAAGTGAATTTTGGACTATCAACTTCCTGTATATATAAATGCTTAGTGACATGAAGAGAGTTGAGTTGATAACCATGGAGATCATAAATTGATACATTTGATTTGTTATTCTTATATCTTTAGGAAAAGGATCCAAGTGATAGTTGTTTTATTCTATTTAGAGGAGGCCAAAGACTTTTCCCACATGTTGGCATGGCAAGACTAGAAGCTTCCATTTTCTTGCATTAGCCTGTCACCCAATACAAGTAATTACAAAACTACATATGCTAATGTACTAAAATTGTTTTTACTTTGTATGCTTTTACATCTTATGTTTTAATTTTAATGTTATATGCTATTGCTTCCATATGAAGTACTTGTTATTTTCTCACAAGATAATATTCAAGAAAATTGTTTCCACTGTATGTTATTTTAATCCTTACCTAAAGGCAAGGGATGATTCTATTGTGAGTTTTCCAACATTTGAAATGAAGAAAATAATTCCCATTTGGATCAACAAGAGCATTGCTCCATCCTTCTAGCTTCCCATAAAATATAATTTATGCATGTTGAAAACCTGTAGAATATGCTTCTATCTTTCCTTAAAATATAATTTATGCATGTTGGAAAACTTGTAGAATATGACAAATATGGAATTTATGGTTATAAAATAAGGTGATATTTTTTTATTCTGTTTTACTTCAATTTTCTTCCATTGAGTTTTATCATGTCAACAAATGATTTTTCTTTCTTTCTTTGGAATAGGTAACAAAGTCCATTAGAGAAAGGAGGAATGAATTAGTTAAGAACTATTATCATGGTTGAATTATAGAAATATTTGAATAACTAAGTATCAATGTACATTATCAATTTCATAGCTATATAGTAAGCTTTAGGAGTGGTCAATTAATGTTTGTAGGATAGAAAAAGGATGAATAGTGAAACAAGGTACAAATATGAGCTTCCACAATAACAAAAAATTTCTATAGTCAACCTTACATTGGGCATAACCAACTAGGTAAATTTATTCTCCTGTAGAAAACATAAATATTAACGATCTACTGTAGACATTTGGTTTAGAATTGAATTTTCCATGCTTGAGCTGATGATATTTGATATGAAGAAACAATGATAAAAATACCAACATTTTCTAAAAATTTTCCTTCACATGCTGGAAAAACTATGTTCCTTATCTATCTTCCAGCAACATGATTTTCCCTGATGGGGACCAAATCTTGGTGTATTCCAATTCAATATGAAGTTTATTTTAAACAATTCAAATACTTGCATATTGAGATAATCATAAATTAAGAAATAATTTATTAAAAAAATCAACAATCACAAATATGTGCATAGGTTAATTGTTTAATTTCCCTGCCCCTAACTAACTGTGTTAAACTTGTTGCTTTGCATTATGAATAAGTATCTTTGATTTATTGAACACTCATTAAGAATTTTTGTTACTGCTAAATAGAAAACATCAAATGTTAGGCTAGATTCAACATTATCCATTTTCATAGAGTAAAATGCAACAAATTCATTTTTTTTTACTATTATAATACTATTTGGTGTCTGGTTGCAGATGGGCGCAAAAGCAACAAAACTTGTTGGCCTGCTAGGAACTTGAGACATCATGCTTATATGTTTTGTTGAACTTTCAAGAAACATAAATGTTGGGGTTAGACTTGGTTGAGGGGACATAAACTGGATGATATCTTAGCATCCATGAATAAGGTAATAATCATTTGAGTTTCATTACAAGAGTCCTATGAAGAAAATGATCGTTTTGTTATGGTGCTTTTTGTATTCTTTTATATACACACTCATAATTGTACTGAAGAATGTGAATAAAAATACTTAACATCTATATATGTATTCCCCAGGTTGCAGAGGGTGTGTCTACAAAAGAAGCTTTCATTTCTTTAGCACAAAAATATCACGTGAAGATGTATGTGTTGACTACAGTTTCTTGTATAATGACAATCAAATGACACCGAATAAAGTTGTTTTAGAGCTAATTAATCTTTTATAGGTTGGAAAATGGTCTTCCATTAGGATTTAGTTCATTCCTTATCGGTTTAACTTTCATGTTTTGCTTCCAATTGGACCACTATTAAATTCTATGGAAATACTATCTACTTTTTAGTGGGGAACTGTATAGATTGTTTGCATGTATAGTTTATGGATATTTTGAAGTCATTATCAAATGGGTTAAAGGTATTTATAATTTATAGGTGTTGCATCTAGATTACTGGTGGTTAAGGATAACAAACATGTTGGCAGAATTTCTAGATAATTCATTTTCACATCTCTACAGAATTTTCAACATGGAAGTTGATTCTCTGTCAAAAAAATAAGTGGATCTTCTGGATGGATCATTATATTTTGAGGAATTTATCGAAGGCTTTGTGATTCTTGAAGGCTCAATTTTGTTGATAAGATAACTTGTGTAGTAGTTGGTTGGATTTTTATGTTGTTTATGTTAAGTAATTTCTCTTTTTGTTGATAAGATTTTGGTTACCTGTGTTGGTAGCTGGTAGATGTTTGTTTCTGGGTTGATGCTCACGTTCTTGGTAGTTGGATATGGATTTTATGTATTTGGTTTGGGACATATTAACAACAGGATATGGATTTGCAAGAAAATATAAATCACATATATTATATTTTATATACTATGTGATTTTGTTTTTGCACCATTTATTATTTCATGGTGCTTTGCGCCACTTTTTAATTTATGGTAATTCGCACCACTTTTTAATTTATGGTGCTTCGCACTACTTTTTAATTTATGGTGCTTTGCACCATATACAATTTGGGTATATTAAATAATAATAATATTTTTTTATTTTGCACCAGAAAGTAATTTATGGTGCTTTGCACCATATACAATTTGGGTATACTAAATAATAATAATAATTTTGGTGTTTTGCACTAGAAAGTCTCAATCCATGTTGGATTGGTTTTGGTGTTTGCACCACAAAATATCACTCCACCTAGGATTGGTTTTGGTGGTTTGCACCATACACCATGGAATGCCACATATTCATTTAACACCAAAATAAACTTTTTTACGAAGAAAAATTTTGCACCATAAAAAAATGGAACCACATGTGTATCCCCACATTATCACCATTTTTTCAACACTATTTGTAAATTGAGGATTTCCCAAATCCTTTACAAATAGTGGTGCTAATGTGAGGCGAAACTGTCCTTTTTCTTATAGTAACCATTTTTAAGATCCAACTCAAGTTCCTCTTCCACCACAAACATTTATTGGATCTCATCAAGCTGATCTTCAAACACATTAAGAACCTACAATTTTCCATTTATCTCATGATCCCTCATGTCATGAAAATCCTCCAGGAAATCTACCATATGGCAATCTCAAACATAGGAGGAAGAACAAGTATCTTGCAAACTATTAAGAAGTTCCTCATTTTGAGTCTTCAGATTATGAATACCCTCATTATTATTTAAGTATGCTTCATGTAACCATTCATCGAGCTCAACCAAATTGTTTCTATCCAAAAAAAAACATGAAATTACCTTCGATTATGCACATTGCTCCTTGAATCTTCTCCACGCCTTCAAGGAAGAATGGCTCCCCATATGAAGAAAATTTCAAAAAGGAATTTGACACCAATGACTTAGTTTCATTGAGTGTGATAAGGACGTCATGTATATTCCTTTCACTCATCTTCAAATACCCTTCAATGAAGGATGGGTCATTGGAGCGAACCTCCTCTTCTTCTTTCTTCTTGATTTGACCAACTTCTTGAAGCTGAAGTGGTGATGGGGAATTTTATCAAGGCTCTTCATTTTCTGTCACAAGGTATTCATATTCATTCCTATGAGAAATTTGTATTTCAAAAACATTTTCAAATCTTATATCTATGTCACCAACATAGAGTTGTGAGTACCCATCAGTAGGTACTCTTTCATAGTTTAATGATCCATTAGTAGACTCTGTTTGATTTGCACAACCCCCATCAGTGAGGATTGTGTGCTTGTATTCAATTTCCTCTTTATGTTATTCTCTAAAATCACCTTGAGGTAATTGATGCTCCACTTCATGATTCTCTGTTTCTTCCTTTAATGGTGTATCTAGGCTCTTTTCACAAGTAGGAAGTTTTTTTCTCATTTCATGCTCCTCCAAACTTGTGGATTGTTGATTGTCCCTTAATGAGTTCACATTTTAATTATTGTGCCTATATCCATTCAGAAAATCATCAAAGTCTTCAAAATTAATGGTCTTATGTGTCTCTCCATTATGGAAACTTCTACTACCCTCTCCTTCCATCTTACCCCTAAGTTGACTAGACATCAATTCAAACCCTTGCATAAGATGCTTGGCCATATCATCAAAATATGTCTTTAGGAATTTCTTAAATTCATGTATATCATCCATAAATTCAATATGTTCCAATACCATGCTCCGATACCACTATAATGTCCTATTTTTTGGAATTTTGGAGAAAATTACAAATTGGGCAAAATTTGAGCTTAGATAGTCATGACTCTATAAGGTTCCAATTTTCACCAAATGGTCCTGAATTTGAAATGTACGGGTATGGTGAGTCTTGTAAAATCCCAATATGGTATATGGAAACTTTGTATCAAACTTTATATCTCTACAAACTTGTTTTGGGTTAATGTGAAACAATGCAATTTTACTAGGAAATTGTGTTCAAATCCCCCCAAGGGTGATGGGAAAACTAGCTCCCCAAATCAAGTGCGACCCTCAAAAATTTGTAAGAAGAGTATGGGAATTAGTATTAGAAATAAATTAATTTCCTTAATAATGTTTATTAATCTCTACAAATGTCTTATGATCTGCAATATCTGGAGGGTAACTTTCATAGAAATTTCCTAAGCGAAATTGCATTACTAGCTAGACTTTGACATAGAAAAGGAAGAATATATGGTTCTGAGAGTAATATGAAACATGGTGGAAATATATGGAATACAAATGTATTAACCAAAATCATAAAACTCAAATTAAAACCCTCCCAAAAATATAATACAAGACTCCTCCAAGATTGAAGCCAAAGGCATGGAAACTAGTGATTCAATGGCATGTGAATGCATGTTTTTCACAGATGAGTTTCTTGGATTTAAATACACAGACAGTATGGAAATTAAATTACAAAGTATTAGATAATATATCTATGTCACAGCATCCTCAAACTTATATAAGATCTCTCATACAAATCTGGTATAAAACGACTTCAAGATTGAAGCCAAAATC
Organism: Pseudotsuga menziesii; assembly: GCA_001517045.1. Classification (NCBI taxonomy): domain Eukaryota; kingdom Viridiplantae; phylum Streptophyta; class Pinopsida; order Pinales; family Pinaceae; genus Pseudotsuga; species Pseudotsuga menziesii. Next base: position 339,328 of record LPNX010111892.1, read on the forward strand.
CATGAAGACTAGCGATACAAGGGCATGAGTATGCAAGATTTTCATACATGTATTTATGATATTTATACTTATAGATCATGTGGAAATAATATTACATGGACATAAATCATATATTTCTTCCCCATAATCATAAAAAACATATAAATTTCCTCATACAAATCTGATATAAAGCTACTTCAATATTGAAGCCAAATCCATGAAAAGTAGTTATTCAAGAACATGGAATGCGAGTCTCTAACATATGTATTCTTGATATTTAGACTTGCAGAGAATATTTACATGATATTATAGAGACCAAAATCATAAATCAAATATTTGGCATCAACTATCCTTAGCAAGGCGCAAGAATCATTCCAATAAGTGCACCATCAAATGTGAGTCTGGGGGAATGGAGAAGAATGAATGAGAGAATAGGGAGATAGATGAGAATTTGACTATATGGACCTTAAACCTGAAACTAAAACTACTTCATTAATATCCAATGATATTTCTGAATGGACTCTCCATCAACCAAGTTGTAAATGAATACAACTCCCTCGAAATTGGTTCACAAGCAAGGAGAATGAACACTCACCGTGCAATGGACAAGAAAAAGTTATCCAAATTTTGAAAATCCAATTAAAAAATGATCAAAATATATTATCCTGCATCATGAAATACTTCTATTAAATTCATTAGGCCTCCTAAGGTAGACTTTCCCTCCATGGGCTTCCTCCAACTCATCTTAGTGGTTTAGTAACTCTAATGACACCTGTCTTCCTCTTCATGATCCAATTATTTCCCCAATTCAAATGGTTTCCTCTAACTCCCAAATTAGACCTTTTGGTGGATATTTTCGTGGGGTCTTCAAATAGTGAAACTATTTCATAGTGACTTCGTTCGTGGGATATTAAAGAATACCCCTAATTTCACTAGATATTGAGAATTACTTACAAAAATCATTTTGTTGAGCCCCCCTCTGAATACATATTTCAAATTAAAAAACCCCTATTTTTACAATATATTCCTAATTTTTACTAAAAAACCCTTTTTATACCCTCATTACCTATAAACCCCCCATACCCTATTCCTTGCCCCCCAATACCTACAATATATTGACCTTATTTTTCACAATTAAAAACCTCCCAATATGAATGAACGTGATAAGATATTGCTCAACAAGGTGAATCCCCCGTGGATATTTTTATCCATGTCATGTCATATTTTTCATATGTTAGAAATCAGGTCTGAATTTTTCATACTTGTCATAGAATCCTCAATCATTTGTTGTCATAGAGTGCATAGAATCTCCTTCCAAGTGGCACACCTTGTCTTCTAGTCTCTTCCTCTTCCATGGGATTTACCCTCCTTTACCAATTCAAATTACTTGGATCATTATATGATATTTTACACTAGATCACCATCCAATAATTTTACATTACCCATGTGTTCAAATTTGGATGAATATCATTCCTAGTGTGTGGGGAATCTAGTCACCCAAAGCCTCCAAAAGCTTCCAAGTGTCTTCATGAACCAATAACACCTTATTTTCTTAGAATTTATCATTTATGTGACCCATTTAAATGTGAATATGGTAAACTAAACTCCTTTTTTGTCCCATATCCCCTTATTATAAAATTTATGTCTCCATCTCAACCTGGGGAAGTAGTTAATCTCCTGATTCTCATTATATTTGAGCCCATAATCTGCTGTAAATTTTAGTTACCTCAGTATATGATTTGAAGCTATCAGGTGAACATGTCTTAGATCCATCAGGAGCTGACTCAGGGTGTTTACTGGAAAACATATATCTATCCTTGTATTCATTAGGTACATCAATGAGCCAATCATTTGACGATATGTTGTGGCATAAACCAACTCAAATGAAGCATCACTTAGAAGCTTCAAGTTATATTCCATAGGTGTGGTTATTTCCTTACAGTCCAAAATTCTTAATCTCTTCAGAATATCCACTGCATACTTTCCTTGAACAAGGAAAATCTCATCTTCACTTTGGCACACCTCCATGCTTAAGAAGTAGTGCATCATACCTAGGTAGTTGATCTCGAACTCTGTATCAATTATCCTCCTTGCATCTTTAATGAGTTCCTCATCACCTATCAGAAACAAGTCATCAACATATAGCAGGAGTATCACTAGTCTTCCATCTTCAACCATGAAGCATAGGTTGGAATTCGCTTTACTCTTGGTAAATCCCAAGCTCATCAAGAAGCTATCCATCTTGTCGTACCATGTCCTTGGTTCTTTTTTCAATCTATACAAGGCTTTCTTCAATTTGGACACATGGTTCTTCATGTCATTTGTTTTGAATACCAGTGATTGTTCCACATACACTTCCTCCTCGACTACACCATTCAAGAAAGTTTCCTTGACATCTATCTGGTGTATTTTCCATTTCATAATTGTTGTCAATGCAAGTATGGTATTAATGGAAGTGTACCTTGCCACTGGTGCAAATGTATCTTCGTATTCTATTCCTTCTTTCTGTGAGAAGCCTCGTGCTACGAACCTTGCCTTGTATTTCTTGATGTTTCCATCTACAACATGCTTGATCTTGTAGATCCACATTGAAGTCATGACATAATTCTTTTCTGGTCTTGAAACTATCTCCTAGACATAATTCTTGATCATCAACTGATATTCCTCAATCATAGAATCCTTCCATTATTTATTTTATGTATCCTCTTCATAGGTGGAAGGTTATCTGCAAATGATATCACACAACAGGCCCACATAGCTATTGTGGGGATTTGTCCTCTTTCTCTCTCTATAAATTCCTTTTGGAGCACCATACCTTTCAACTTCTCGTATGAGCTCTCGTGCCAATGTTAGCTTCCTCTTCTAGGAGTCCTTCTCGAGGATTGTATCTACTAAATCTTGTGGTTGCGTCATGTCATGATATTCATGGTCTTCTAGAATTTTTTCTCCAATTTCCATATCTCAAACTCTTGTCTCTGAAGGTTCCATGACCTCTTGAATAGATTTCCTCCTAGATCTAAAGTATATTGATTCTTCATCAAAGGTTACATCTATAATGATGTTGATCTTCTTGAATATTGGAAAGTATATTTGGTAGGACTTTGATATATCACTGTATCCTATAAATATACCCTTCCTTTCAAAAGGATCGAGCTTGGACCTTTTCTCCTTTGGGATATGTATGTACACCAGGAAACCAAATATTCTCAGATGGCTGACTTCTAGTTTATCTCTTGAGACATCTTTTTCAGGAGTCTTGTTGTCAAGTACTCGATGATGAGTATGGTTTTGTACATACACATATGTTCTTGTTGCCTCCTCCCAAAGGTGCATAGGAAGTTCTTGGTCATGCAACATTACTCTTGTTGCTTCCATGATGGTTTGGTTCTTTCATTCTCCAACCCCATTCTGCTGAGGATTGTATGGAGTTCTCAACTCCTTCTTAATCCCAGAATCTCTTCAAAGTTGCTTGAGTTCTTCTGATGTGAATTATCTTCCATTATTTGACCGTATAATCGTAATATTCCTATCAATTTGGTTCTTGACCAAGGATTTATATTCTATGAACTTACTAAAAACTTCACTTTTCCCTTTCAAGAAATATATCCAAGTCTTAGGTGAGAAATCATATATAAATGAAACATAGTACACATACTAGCTTAATGAGCTAGAAGACATTGGTACACATACATCTGAGTGTACTATCTCTAGTATTCGTTTGGCCTTTCTCTCACTGTTGGGAAATGTATTCTTCATATTCTTTCCTTCTGAACATCCTTTGCAAATACCTTCATCATTTTCCTGGATCTCTGGAAATCCTGAGACTTCTTTGATTACCATTGGTAGTGCTCTGTAGTGCACATGTGCAAGCCTTATGTGCCATAGTTTGATTGGTTCAATTGAATCATGAACCAATTCTTGTTTAGGTTGTCCCTTTAGCTTGAAAATGCGTTCGTCTTCTTCCCCAATAATTGTTGTATCCTCTATTGTCTTTCCTCTAGGCCACATCATAATTTTGGCCTTCGACAAATGAAACCCTAATTCCCTTTGCATCTAGTGCAGATATGGAGAGAAGGTTCTTCTTCAATCCTAGAACATATAGCATATCCTTCATCTTTAAGGATTTCCCAGAGTCAAGCTTGTATGAATCTTCTCCACTCCCTTTTATAGGGTATTGATAATCACCCCCAATTTTCACTTTGTGTGGTGAATCATGTTCAAACATATTGATGAATTATTACTTATATCTCATCATGTGTTTAGAAGCTCCACTATCCGCAATCCAATCATTTCTTATTTGTGAGATAGTGTCAGTAAGTGTTGATATTAGCTCATACACTTCATCTGAATCATCATTCTCTCGTATGAATCTTTTTTTTATTGGTTCATCATCTTCGGCAATATGACCATAGTGTCTTTTTTCCCTGATGGAACAATTTCTTGCAAAGTGTCCCTTTTCATCACAAGTAGAGCATTGAACATTGGAAGGATCTCTTTTGGTCTTGTTTTGTTTCTTATCCTTCTTCTTGTTGTGATGAAATTTCTCCTTCCTCTCCTTTTTCTTGAAGTTCTTCCTGGTGTGAATTGTGAGAGATTGATATTTAGTTTCTCCCATCTTCTCTTCTCTTGTCACGAGTTGAGCCTCTTCTTATGCACATTCTTCTCGTATTATGTTGAAATACATTAGCCTCCTTCTTACACAAATCCCTTGAATGAATGAGTCCCATGATCTAGGGAGACCATTCAAGGTAGTGATTACAATTTCTCCTTCTTCGACATTCTCTTCAACTTATTCAAGTTGTTCTTTGATTTGAGCAACCCTTGTGAAGTAATATTGTATAGTCTTGGAGTTTTGTCTCTTCACATTATTCAACTAGTTCCTCGAAGTCATATTTTCTTTAATGTTCTTTCCTTCGACCATCTTTTTCATAGAATCATATACTTCCTTTAGTGTCTTGAATGAATACATAAAGGGTATGGGGTGATCCTTAATAGAATATGCAATGATTCTCTTGGCCTTATCCATGCTTCTCTTATGGGTATCCTTAGCCTCATCTCCCTCTCATTCTGGAACTTCTGCAGTGATAAACTGATCCAAGTTATTTTCTTCAAGGATAAGAGAGATTCTGTAGTTCCATGCTCGGAAGTTATCATCCCCTCCAATATTGTCCTCAATATGAGTATGGTGAGTCATCTTTTCAAATGAGAGCCTCAAGAGGGAATAAAAAATATTTAGATCTTACTAATTTGAGGTGTCTAACCTTGTTCCAAAGCTCGTTGACCTAGGTTTTGTTAGATAAAACCTAAGGTTACACACTTGGAGTTTGGGAATCCTATTTGGATGGAAATATGCACATTCTTGAGTTGAGTTACTCAACAAGGTAACTTTCTGAAAACTAAGATGAGAAGCCTCAGAAAATTAATGCCCTAGTTCATCCCAGCAAAAGTGACAGGGTCAAAAATGAAGTTCTTCTTCAAATTTGAAATTGATACGACCAAAATATGCACCCTAGTGAGGAGACTTAGCCTAGCCCTCTTTTATTGATGATCTATGGAGAGAACATCTTGAACTAGGAAGCCCCAATTTTTGCTGTCGTACAATGCCTTGTTTTAGAGAGGCTTTGATACAATGTTAGTTTTTCTTTAGATCTAATTATTTTATCTAGGATATTTATCTGGAAAAAAAAAAGTATAGCAAGATGCATAAGATATAAAAGATACACGAGACACAAAGATTTTCACTAGGGAAACCATAAAGGAGAAAACCCCACAAACTTTCTGAGAATAGTAAGATGACTAAATCCAGTAATAAGAAGTATTCAACAACTATCTATCTCTCCTCCTCCCCTATCTCTCTCTCTCTCTCATGCAAACTTGAGAGTGTGAGGTGTGTATAATTGAGGGAGACCGCCTCCCTATTTATACCTTTCAAGTGACTAACCAAACATAATACTGGGCCCCACTTGTCTTCCCTAACATGGTCGAATTATCCTAGAAAGACTCCAAATACACATTACATGATGTTACATTGGGGACTATTTCCCCAACTTACAATGGATGTTGTACCTCAAGGTCTAGACACAATTAATACATCCCGCAAGGAGGTAAACACTATTAATCTTGTATATTGATCTAGGGACAAAGCATCAATCTCATCAAATATTAATCAACAAATAACTCATGCATGGTGTAATCGGTCTACAGGAATAGTAGCCGCTCTGTATTCACATAAAGAATGAATGATTACATTTACAATGTCATGCTACAGGCATGAATGAATGAGCAAATTGAATCCTCAAGGAGGTCATTCAAATTGAATGAGTGAGTCTAGATTAACTGACTATAAGCCATGGGCCACACTCAATTAACCACTGATCAAAACCCTAATTGACTCACCTAAAACCTAACTGAAGTCGGAGTGCAATAAATGACTGAGTCTCAACAGAAGGAGATCAGACACATTTCATAGCAAGGCAACCATTAAGTGCTAGCACTTCAATGACTTCAATGAACCCCGATGAGGTTAATTGAAGTTGAACTGAACATCAGAAGTTGGTGGAGGTGCCCCTGTTGACTCTAGTTCATTAATTAATCATTAAATAATCAATTAAATGAAAGAGGAACCTTCATTGAGTTATTTAACTTATTGTAACCACCAGTTAGCAATTAGTTGCATTAATATCACTCAGATCACCCCTGGAGTTCTCCAGTTAGCCTCCCCAATTGTAGGAGAAGGATAAGTTATCCTCCTTGAATAAAGTTAGGTGTGGGTATGACTAGATGATTTCAATTAATGCTCCACTGATGTCAATTAATGTCAATAATACTTAGGATAGTGGTTTAACTAGGCCAATTTGACCAAAAGGAGTGTGTATGGTGGTAAATGTCTCCAACACCCCCCGTTAAGCTATACTCAGGAGGAGTTAGAAAACACAAATGCATAAAAATGATAGGGCCCTGGAAACTAAGGCCATAGGTCACCCTGTACAATGCTGAAACCGAAACAATGCTCAAACACAAACTAAGTGAGGAAAAGAGGGAAAATCCAATGGGAAAAACCCCCCCTCAAGCTGAACACTGAAGGTAGTCTGAATCACCCTGATGAACTTGTTGGCGCCTGGAAATTCGCAGGCAACAACAGTAAGGGATTCTCCCCAGTCAACGTTCCCAACTAGCCCGTTGACTATTTGGTATAGGGAATCCATCCGGTTTTACGGTCCGAACTACCGTAGGTCAAAGTAACAACAAGGGTTTACCGGTTGCGGCCCGGTCCACCGGAATTTGCCTTTTTTTGACTTAAATATGAAATGAAAGTATCTAACTAAACATGCAGGGTGGTGAAGGATGCGGGGACCAGTCACAATGTGATGCGCAGGTTCTTACCTATCGTCTTAGGCTCACCAGCACCAGAATCACACATGCATCTATGCACTGACCTAGCTATCTGTCTATCTATTTATCTCTATCTACCTATCCCCGGGGATCCAAATTATATTTAATAAATATGAGCAATGCGGATGTGCACACATGATAAAAGCAATTACAGATAGCTGACATTTACTTTTACAGGTATGAACAATGAAAGATATTTCCACAACTAGCTAACCAATTGTTTCGTAATAAGCATGCATTACTCATGGTGGTTATTTCATAAAATAAATCAGAAATCATTTAAACGAGACATAGGTCATAAGTTAGAACGATCTCACGATTCACGGATACAATGCTGAAAAAACAAAGTAATTCATCTTTCGACTATCCATGGCAAAACATTTGAAATCCCACCGATCTTCTTTCAATAGGAAAACTGTAATTTTTATTGCAAAAGGAAATAGTTCTTCTTACAACAACCTTCCAGTCTTACTGGGAAAAAAGCCCCCTTTTTGCTTCTACGCTTACTACTTTTATACAAAAGGTCAAAATGGTTGGGCTTCCCAAAGTGATCCTTGGGATTCCCAACCTTTTGTTTTCCCAACGCTTCATTTCTCAAAACTTTTACAAAAATATTAAATTAATAAAAAGTTGACCGGTCCTCTATGTGGAGGATCCTGCTTGACTATCTAGGAACGTCTTCCACACTACTGCTTCAGTAGCAAGGCCTTCAAAAGCGCATGGCTCCAGGAACTGAACGTTTATGTCAAACTTCTCGACTTGGTTCCTGATGGCCTCAATTCTTGCTAGGCTCAGCCGTAGCTGATCTTCTAAAAACTGCAGGCTAACGGTTGCATGGATTATTTCATTCTTCAGCACTTGATCATCAATGGCTTTCACCTGCTGCGTTCTGGCCTCAGCCTCTTGATATCTTTGTTGCAATATTTCCAGAAAGGATTCATGATCCGGGAACTCCTCAAGCCTGTGCTCAGCCTCTGTTTGACATCGATTGTACGTGTTCAAGAGCCTTCTGAAATACTCTGAGCATGCTCCCTGCGTCTTTTTTACAGCTTTCTTAAAGTCTTCTGCAGTACTGATGGCAAACTCTACTAGGCTATGATCTCTCCTGAGGGTTTGATGATCTTTGGCTGGTAGTTCTCCTGGAATCTCGGCATCATCTTCTGATCTTGCCATTCTGGTGTCCAAGACCTCAAGAACATCTTGGGACCTGTCTACGAAATAGGAGGAAGTTTCTATGATCTCCTCTAACCTGCTGTCCATCTGAAGAACTTTGCATCTTTCTTCTTCCAGAGCAATCTACAGCTGCATCATTTTAGCCTTTTGTGCTAGGATATATTCTTTAAATGGTTGTAGATCGACTTGCTGTTCCTTTGCTGTCTCCAGTTCAGCAGTCAGAGAAGCCAACTGCTCTTTCAGTTCTTTGGTGTATTCAGTATTGGATTCATATATGATAATCTACTGTGCCTCTAGGTCCTCCACTTTTGCCCTCAATTGTTCCTTCTCATTCTTCATATCTTGAACTTCCTGTTGCGCATTTTCTAGAGCCTCTTGTGTTGTTCCCTTGGCTTGTATTTCCACCTGAAGGACATGGATTTCACCCTTTTTGGATTCCATTTCCCTTAGCATGTGCTCATACTTCCTCTTGAGTCTGCTACCCTCTCCTCTTTCTTGTCTCAGTGTGTCCTTTAGCTGGGTAGTGGTCTTCTTAGCTGACTCTAATTCAATCATCACCTTTTTTATGTTATCAGTGGAGGTGTCAATTAGTGCAGCCCCGGCTCTTATCGTGAACATAGGATCTTTGTCTGTCCCTAGCATGACTGCTATATCTGTGACCATTTTCCCTGATAGATCTTTCGCCTCCATCTTCTTTTCCATCCTCCTCATTATTATTTTAGTGGTCCTGTCATAATATACAATACTAAAATCAGGGACTTCTTCCCCTTTCTTCTGGACGAAAGGCACTACTTGGAGCATAGGGGTTACAGGAGTGCTAGCAGTAAGTACTTGAAGGATTTGCACCTCAGGGTTTTCCTCTTCCTGACTTTGCCCTGTTGGTGTTTCAGAGGCTGACTATTGTGTTAACTTTATCTTTTCAGCCTCCTTCCCTTGGAGCTCTTCATTTAGTTTTCTCTGTGCTTCTTCGGCTGCTTGCCTAGATGCCTCTTCTGTTTCTTTGGCTTCTTCTTTTCCTAGTTCAGCTGCTACCTGGGAAGCTTTCCTTTTCTCTTCTTCTCCCTTCTGCAGCCACTCTGTAGCCTCATTTTCTAGCCTCTGAGCTTCCTCCCTTATCCTTTTGGCTCCCTCTTCAACACTGGCTTGTTCATCTTTGGCCTGCTCTGCCCCTTTTCCACCTTTGGTGGGGTTCTTTGGTTTGAATCTTCTGCTGAGTGCCGTCATGTTTGGAGCTCTCCAAAAAAAAGATTCATCCTTATCATAATGATGGGAATATTCAAAGAACACTTTATGCTTCTTGCAGTGCTCAGCCACTTTACCAAGAGTGTCATTGTGCCGGAAAGGCATCTCCCCAAAATGGAACTTCCCTAGTTCTTCTATGAATTCAGCAGCTTGTTTCACATTGGCGAATCTGTAGCTACCTAACTTGAAAGGTAAAGGGGGATATGCAGCCTTCTTATGCTGGAACAGGAAATGACCAACTCCGTCAATGAACACTTGTCTGACCGCCTGTTTATGGATTATATAATCCATTGCATACTTTGGCAGCAGATAAGGTGTCTTTGAGCCTCCATACATTCTAAGATACATACCATTGTCTATCAAGAAATAATCTCCATACTCCTCTATTACCTGCATAGCATCTTCCGACATGCAGTCACATTCCTTCCAGAAGATAAGCTTCTATAGTGGCATAATGAAATGCTCACATACTTCTTTGTAATAACTGTGGTACTGATGAGCCCACAGTTGTTTGTAAGCTGCATATACAGGCATTCTTTCCCTATCCCAGGCACACTTGAGGCTGGGGAAAGGCTGGTTGCATAGTATGTCGTCTATCAAAATGGAACTCATATAGAATTCAGATTTCTTCTGGGCTTCTCCTCCTCCCAAGGCTGCAGCTACGCAAGAAGAGAGACTACTTGATACGAGGGTGGCCCAGTTGAAGATTGTTCCTTGGGTCGCCACATGGAACATAATGGGGACCCATTCAAATTTGAAGAGGCTGCCACTGGCTCTACCAACGATCATGTTTAGCATCAGAGCTACAAATCTGTAAGGAGCTTTTAAGCTCGCTGTATCATAATCCTCGGTTGCTCTGTGTCGATAGAGCTTTCCTGGCAAGAGCATTTTCTTCAGGGTTTCCACCAAATCCATCCTGAGGTTATCCAACCAATCATTTGATGGGAATATTTGAGGCTCTGGCAGGTGGTAAGCCAGCGCCACATATCCTGGGCTAAATGCAGCATAGCCCTCACCTTCGACATTTCCTATAAGCATTGTGTTGTTGTTTGCGTGGGGCAGAATCAATCTCATAACATCAGAGCATGGGAACAGCTCTGGTCTGGTAGCTACCTTCATAATGGCGGATTTCTCTATGTTGGCATAAATGGGCTCCTCTTCGAGACCCATGTCTGGGACTTCCCTGCGGGAAATCAATCTGTATATCTCATCCCATTTATACTCAGGTTCAACATCCGAGACACATTGGGTGTCCTCATATATATATTTTGTTTGTGTGACGACCTCTATTGTTGATTGTTCTTCGACCATAGGGGCCTTCTTTTTCTGCCTTTTGGACATTGTAAGTTCTTCCTGCCATGTATAACATTATGACATTAAGCAATTCGAATTTACGAACATTGTGCAGTAGTTTATTCATTCTCAAGTGTATTATGACTTGTAATGAAATTAAGACATAATCCCTTCAGGCTGAAGAATTGAGCTAGTATGCAATACTGTGCAATGTGTTATTATCCTATGTCTAGTATGATAATAATCTGTGCAACAAACGCATGCATTGCACAGCTCTATAATGCCTTGAGACTAGGGTGCAATATTTCACGACTTGATTTATGTGAAGCATACACAGTTCTGAACAATCTACCACTGTTGCATAATATCAAGCCTATCAACTATATTAATTCTACACCATTATGTGACATGCCATTTTCCCAAGATAGCAATACATTGAAGCAAAATATGCACATCATATGCAAAGTGCCATTTAAAGTGAAAGAAGGCCTAGAAACCAATGCATGTATGCACAACCCAAGCATGCCCTGATTATCAGAACTACTAGCATCAACAGACTCAGTCCTGGGCAATATAATGAGCAATGTCCTTCTGCTGTGTGATTCTAAAACTTGATCAATCATCATTGGGCTGTCATTAAATCTACATTATTTCATAGTATGCCACTTCTCTCATGAAAATAAATCATAAAGCACAAGTATGAATCTTAAACGCAAGGTGCAAATGTAACTGTCCACAATTCAAATATTTCGACGACATGGCTTTATCAAGGATAAAGACTGCAATAGCCTATGCGGCTCATGGAAAAGTAGTTACATCGGTGCGGCTAGATACTGCAGGCATCAACAACAATTTTTTGCACACGGTGCTCCCACCAGCGCCAACATCCATGCTACCTCCAAATCGTAAACAATATAGCGGCACAGCCCTAGGGTTTCAGACAACCAAAAAATGACGGACTGCGCGGGACGGCGTGGGCAGAGGTTGGGGTTCGAAACCTGGTAAACGGCAAAATCAACAGCGGAGGAAACATTCGATCACAAGAAAACCACCGTAAAACCTCTCCATGGGCCTCATTATTACAAAGGAAAAACCAGGTGCAGGCGGCATAACGGCCACCTGCACCGCGCCTTCATCCACTGTGCACGGGGCAAACCAAAATGACCGAGGTCAAAAGATACTACATGGGCTCTATAAAGGAAAAACGACTCCCCCCCCTTTAACCGCAAACTGCTATCCCAACTGGCAATTTTCAAAATGTAGGCGCACCATGCAAGGGGAAATGACTATGGAAACCCTAGCCGCGGGTGAAAACTTCGTATGCGAGCGAAAAAGGGACTACGGGGACATAATCCTAGCAATACCCCAACCGCAGCAAAAATCACTCAATCAAAACCTTGAAAAGCACGAGGCAGGGCGGTAAATATCCTACCTTGCAGTGATGCGCAACTGATGAGGCGACAACGGTTGAGCTTCCAACTGACACCTGGACGCGGGTACAAGCACGGAGCTCCACAAATTTCGTAGGGTCGACAGCGCGGCGAGGATAACGACAGCTCGGGCGCAAAACAACAATAAAAAATCGAAAACCCCTTCCCCCGTATATATAAAGAGTTGCACAAGTAACGAGTCGTATCGGGCGGGGAACGAAAGTTAAATGGGCGGTGAGAATCCCAGACCTTCCGCAATAGCGGATAGTTCCCAGCATCAATTCACCCGCAACGGCGAATAGAGCGTGTAAACAAAAGATCAGGCGTCGGCGGGGACCTATATCAGAATCCAAGAGCCCGGAATCCTCCGCAAGGGTGGGCATGCATAACAAACAACGTGTGTAACTCACATCGGCCACCCGGAGACTCTACATCGGAAAACCGAAACTCAGACCCGCCCGCAACGGCGGAGGGAACAGAAGGTAAAGAGCTCCGATACATACGAATCGGCGAGGAAACGAAACCTTAGAACCCCCAAATGGTCCGCAACGTCGGAGACCAAACGATAACCCATCCGCAATGGCGGCCAAAGAGACACTCATCCTCTTCCGACTCAGAACAAAAGTCCACCTGCAACAGTGAAGAATCGTCAACCACCCGCAACGGTGAAATACAAAGCAGGAAACCTCCGCAACGGCGGGAAGAACAAATGACTCAACTCCCGATGTAAAATGACTTCACATATATGCAAAAAGCAACGATGAACTTGATAATGGAAGGGATCATTTTAAAGCATTAAAGGAGCAAAACAGATCAATTAATATCAATTCAAAGTGCTGTAAAACATTCGAAAAATCCATAGACCAAAAGTCACCAGACTGAAAACAGGAAGAAAACCAACTTATTCAAAGTAAAGGAGGGTCCTAAAATTTTTAGAATTTTGGGAAATTTTTGCCGGTGCAACAATTGGCGACTACCTAGTGAACCCCAGATCTCTGAATTAACTCTCTCTCCCAGCTTAAGACTGTCTGAATAAAATCGACCTCTTCTATATGTCTGTATTCCTAAGCAAGGCAACTTATGCATTAAATTACTTAGAAGAAGCCCATGTTTTCGGGAGAAGGTAACATCAGTAGTATTTCAGGTCTGAATAAATCTTTTGAGGCCAAATGGATGAGGCTTATTTTCCCTACCCTTGGGAAACTACAGCTTAGACACCATAGGACTGTGACAGAGGGCAACAGTATTATCCTTTTGCTCCTCATTCCCATTCCAATTTGCACTTTTGTGCCTTCTAGAACTTTAGTTCTTTTGATATGAGTCTTCCTGTAGGCCTTTCTTACTGAATTTTAATTCAGGATCCTCTATCTCATAGTGTCCTTTTGTGTGAATGATATATTTCATACTTCAATTCACGGATGGAGAGGATCTTCTGGCCATTTGGTACTTAATGCTTTGAGATTAATACTTTTTCGAGTTTCGCTTTGAGATGTCTTGCTTCTTTTAGGAGTTTTGACTCATTAATATCTTTCAGCCTTTTCTTGTAATTTATGCCATGGGATCATTTATATATGAGAAACTGTTCCACTTTGCTTCCTTTCCATGGGTCTTTTGATGTCACTCCCTTGGGTATTTAAGATGTGAAATAGATGGAGCCTCGAAATAGTACTTCAGACCCTTTCCACTTCTGATTTATTTACAGGGATTAAGTAAGACTTCAAATGAATGCTCTGCCAGTTAGGAATACGGTTACTAGAAGACATTCTATACTTTTAAGCACAGTCTTTCAGTCAAGATTTTAGTTAATAAAGAACCCTGATGTTTCCATTGCAACCAAAAGTTTGTTTCTTTATTCAAAATCAAAAGGGAAACTAGCGAAGCTATAAAGAAAACAGCAACGAAGAAAGTAATCGAAAGAAAGAAAACATCAAAGCACTAAAATAAGAAAAAAACATAAGCAACAAAGCAATTTATTTATGCACAAAAGAAAACAAAAACTTGCCCATTCTTGAAAAATTATAAAATTAAAAGAACTGAGGAATGAGCTGGATTTAGACATGGATTTCCTAACCATGGTCCAACTGTGCTGTTATTGAAATGGAACCCATATCTAAGATCCTGCAGTCATTTCTTTCATCCTGAGGAAGTTGAAGGAGCTCAGGCTGAGTGTGTGTCATAGGACTGGCCCTTTTTGAGGTATGATGCTCTAGCTTAAGCTCAGTGAGATAGTTTCCTAGGATAGAATCAACAGACTCATTGCCTTCTCCTAACTTAGTGACATTATACTTCATATATGGTTCTCTCAGAATTTTTATATGACTTGGGGTACCCTTGAGAGGCAACCACAGATGAGACCAATCTGAAGAAAAATATCCTTTCAGCCTAGCAGCCCAATCTCGGTTGAGAATGAGCCCATATCCCCTTGGTATATCAGCCACCATAATGTCAATAAATTGACATATTTTGTTGTTTACAGCCAAACGAATGAGGACATTCTTCATTTCACCCACCACCTTGACTCCTGTGTGATCTAATTGCATTACTTCATGAGGTGTGGACTCTAGCTGTCCATTAATCCTTTCACAAATCTCAAGGGGCATCACATTTATTGCTGCTCCAGAGTCTACTAAGCAATTATGCACATTGTAATTCAGCATCTCTAGAGTCAAGAGAAAAGGAGGGGTGTCAAGGTTTTCTTTCCAACCTGGTTCTTGGTCTTCTTCTCCTAGTTGGTTTTGAATAGGTATATTCTTCTCTAGCTCTTGAGTTTCATCAGATTTTTCCCCACTAACCCCTATCTTTTCCTCTATAGGATCGACAGTCTCAATGGTTGGTTCTGTCCCCTGGTTGAAGATATTGTTCTGATGCGCTTTTCCCTCGTCCAATTTCTTAACATTCTCCTGCAAATTTTTAACCTTAGAAATCATTGTATTGTCTTGGCTTGTGAAAACTTTGTCATTTCTAGTTGTGGATGGGCATTCAGATTTAGGAGTGTCATCTTCAATGTTAAACAATGAAATACCATTCCATGAGAACATAGTATCATCCTTTGGTTTGCTTATGATCTGTTTCTCCGTTTCTTCCTCACCATTGTCCCTAGTCAATTCTGGGTCCAACAACTTATTCATCACCAATGTCATTGAATGTAACCATTGAGGACACTTCTTCTCAGAATGAGGTTGTTGATGAAAGGTACAGAAATTATCCCCTCCTATTTCTGTTATGTTTATTGATGCCAAATTAGGAGGCGGGACTTGCCATTGGTTGTTATCTTCCTTTTTTGGATAGTGTGGCTTATTGGTTTTCTGAACGTCCCTCTCCTTTTCCAGATCTACAATTCGGTTGGACATTTTCTGAAGCACTTTCATCATCTCATGATAATCATGTGGTTGATCTTCTCTAGATTTAAACAGCAGTGAGCTTCTTCTTACAGTGGTATTCTCTTCACATGAATCAGGGTAATCCTCTATACTCTCACTTTCTGCCTCTACCCTTTCAACCTCCTCATAAGTTCACACCAATGTAGGCTTGACTTTCATTTTGGAAAACATGGCCAGCTCAGGACCTAGGGCTGAGGTATAATATTCAATTAAAACTTTGTCTGAAGGTCTGTCCATGGCAGAAATTTTTTTTAAGTACAGTGAAAATCTCTGAGTGAAATTTTATACCTTTTCATTCCTCTCTTTTCTTAACACACCAAGCCCTTTCATCAACGAGGCATTTGTCTTTTGAGTTGTGTATCTACTTCTGAAAACCCTTTCAAAGGTGTCCCAATATGGAATGGAGTTTGCAGGTAGACCAAAGTACCAAGATGCTGCTGCTCCTTTTAGAGTGTGTGGAAAAAGTCTACAAACCACATCTTCATACTCCCGATCCCTTAGCCCTTCTAATGCTAGGTAGAAGCTTTGAAGGTGATCATCTACAGCGATATTTTCCACAGGGTCAAACTTGGGAAAGAGCTTGTCAAAGGCTTGAGGAAGGTTATGCAAAGGAGGAGTTAGGTTCAGAGGTGACCTAGCTCTCCATGCCAGTAGAGGGTTGGGTTGATTACCAGCCATGAGAAAAGGTAAACAGATAAGCCACTGGGAAAAACAATCATTCAAGGATAGCACCGGAAACTGTGAATACTTGGGTTAGGTTGAAAGCTTCAAACATCTGCTGGTAGGATGGTTTCAGGAAATTAAGTTCCATGGCCAGCATTTTACTGGTGGCCCTCCTTCTAGCGCCAAAACTGTTGGCGCCTGGAAATTCCCAGGCGACAACAGTAAGGGATTCTCCCCAATCAACGTTCCCAACTAGCCTGTTGACTGTTTGGTATAGGGAATCTGTCCAGTTTTACGGTCCGGCTACCGCAGGTCAAAGTAACAACAAGGGTTTACCGGTTGCGGCCCGGTCCACTGGAATTTGCCTTTTTTTGACTTAAATATGAAATGCAAGTATCTAACTAAAAATTCAGGGTGGTGAAGGATGCGGGGAGCAGTCACAATGTGATGCGCAGGTTCTTACCTATCATCTTAGGCTCACCAGCACCAGAATGACACATGCATCTATGCACTGACCTAGCTATCTATCTATCTATTTATCTCTATCTACCTATCCCCGAGAAGCCAAATTATATTTAATAAATATGAGCAATGCGGATGTGCACACATGATAAAAGCAATTATAGATAGCTGACATTTACTTTTACAGGTATGAACAATGAAAGATATTTCCACAACTAGCTGACCAATTGTTTCGTAATAAGCATGCATTACTCATGGTGGTTATTTCATAAAATAAATCAGAAATCATTTAAACGAGACATAGGTCATAAGTTAGAACGATCTCACGATTCACGGATACAATGCTGAAAAAACAAAGTAGTTCATCTTTCGACTATCCATGGCAAAACATTTGAAATCCCACCGATCTTCTTTCAACAGGAAAACTGTAATTTTTATTGCAAAAGGAAATAGTTCTTCTTACAATTACCCTCCAGTCTTACTGGGAAAAAAGCCCCCTTTTTTGCTTCTACGCTTCCTACTTTTATACAAAAGGTCAAAATGGTTGGGATTCCCAAAGTGACCCTTGGGATTCCCAACCTTTTTCTTTCCCAACGCTTCATTTCTCAAAAATTTTACAAAAATATTAAATTAATAAAAAGTTGACCAGTCCTCTATGAGGAGGATCCTGCTTGACTATCTAGGAACTTCTTCCACGCTGCTGCTTCAGTACCAAGGCCTTCAAAAGCGCATGGCTCCAGGAACTCAACATTTATGTCAAACTTCTCGACTTGGTTCCTGATGGCCTTGATTCTTGATGGGCTCAGCCGTAGCTAATCTTCTAAAAACTGTAGGCTAACGGCTGCGTGGCTTATTTCATTCTTCAGCACTTGATCATCAATGGCTTTCACCTGCTGCGTTCTGGCCTCAGCCTCTTGATATCTTTGTTGCAATATTTCCAGAAAGGCTTCATGATCTGGGAACTCCTCAAGCCTATGCTCAGCCTCTGTTTGACATCGGTTGTACGTGTTTAGGAGCCTTCTGAAATACTCTGAGCATGCTCCCTGCGTCTTTTTTATAGCTTTCTTAAAGTATTCTGCAGTACTGATGGCAAACTCTACTGGGCTGTGATCTCTCCTGAGGGTTTGATGATATTTGGCTGGTAGTTCTCCTAGAATCTCGGCATCATCTTTTGATCTTGCCATTCTGGCGTCCAAGACCTCAAGAACATATTGGGACCTGTCTACGAAATAGAAGGAAGTTTCTATGATCTCCTCTAACCTGCTGTCCATCTGAAGAACTTTGCATCTTTCTTCTTCCAGAGCATCTGCAACTGCATCATTTTATCCTTTTGCGCTAGGATATATTCTTTAAATGGTTGCAGATCGACTTGCTGTTCCTTTCCTGTCTCCAGTTCAGTAGTCAGAGAAGCCAGCTGCTCTTTCAGTTCTTTGGTGTATTCAGTATTGGATTCATAGATGATAACCTGCTACACCACTAGGTCCTCCACCTTTGCCCTCAATTGTTCCTTCTCATTCTCCAGATCTTGAACTTCCTATTGCGCATTTTCTAGATCCTCTTGTGTTGTTCCCTTGGCTTGTATTTCCGCCTGAAGGACATGGATTTCACCCTTTGTGGATTCCATTTCCCTTAGCACGTGCTCATACTTCCTCTTGAGTATGCTACCCTCTCCTCTTTCTTGTTTTAGTGTGTCCTTTAGCTGGGCAGTGGTCTTCTTAGATGACTCTAATTCAATCATCACCTTTTTTATGTTATCAGCGGAGGCGTCAATTAGTGTAGCCCTGGCTCTTATCGTGAACATGGGATCTTTGTCTGTCCCTAGCATGACTGCTGTATCTGTGACCATTTTCCCTGATAGATCTTTCGCCTCCACCTTCTTTTCCGTCCTCCTCATTATTCTTTTAGTGGTCCTGTCATAATATACAGTACTAAAATCAGGGACTTCTTCCCCTTTATTCTAGATGAAAGGCACTACTTGGAGCATAGGGGTTACATGAGTGCTAGCAGTAGGTACTTGAAGGATTTGCACCTCAGGGTTTTCCTCTTCCTGAATCTTCCCTGTTGTTGTTTCAGAGGTTGACTGTTTTGTTAAATTTATCTTTTCAGCCTCCTGCCCTTGGAGCTCTTCATTTATTTTTCTCTGTGCTTCTTCGGTTGCTTGCCTAGCTGCCTCTTATGTTTCTCTGGCTGCTTCTTTTGCTAGTTCAGCTGCTTCCTGGGCAGCTTTCCTTTTCTCTTCTTCTCCCTTATGCAGCCACTCTGCAGCCTCATTTTCCAGCCTCTGAGATTCCTCCCTTATCCTTTTGGCTCCCTCTTCAACACTGGCTTGTTCAGCTTTGGCCTGCTCTGCCCCTTTTCCACCTTTGGTGGGGTTCTTTGGTTTGAATCTTCTGCTGAGTGCCGTCATGTTTGGAGCTCTCCNCTACATAGCATCTTCCGACATGCAGTCACATTCCTTCCGGAAGATAAGCTTGTATAGTGGCATAATTAAATGCTCACATACTTCTTTGTAATAACTATGGTACCGATGAGCCCACAGTGGTTTGTAAGCTGCATATACAGGCATTCTTTCCCTATCCCAGGAACACTTGAGGCTGGGGAAAGGCTGGTTGCATAGTATGCAGTCTAAAGCATTAAAGGAGAAAAACAAATCCATTAATATCAATTCAAAGTGCTGTAAAACATTCCAAAAATCCATAGACCAAAAGTCACCAGACTGAAAACAGGAAGAAAACCAACTTATTCAAAGTAAAGGAGGGTCCTAAAATTTTTAGAATTTTGGGAAATTGTTGCAGGTGCAACAGAACTCACCCCCAACAGTGAATGGGGGTAAGTTAACATCTTTTCTAAAAATCTCTTGGTGAATATGTCTACAATTTTCTCATCAGTCGGGCAGTATTGCAGAATGATGGTCATGTCATGCACTAGCTCCCTAATGTAGTGCACGTGAATCTCTACATGCTTGGTCCTCTACCTGGTAACTGGATCCGTGTATATCTTTATAGCACTTTGATTTTCACAAAAGAGGACAGTGGACAAAGTACTACCAAGATCAAACTATGAAAGAATTCCTTGCAACCAAACTGCTTGGATGCAAGCATTCACCGCTCCTCGATACTCGACCTCTGCTGAAGATAGTGTTATGGCAGCCTGCTTTTTGCTTGACCAGAAAATGGGGCCACCACCAAACATGAATACATATCTAAAAGTATACTTCTGATCAATATAATCACCCGCCCAATTGAAATCTATGTATCCAACTAGCTCTAGCTCGAGTTTGCAGCATAGTGAATGCCGTAGGTCCTGGTTCCCTGAATATATTGGAGGATCCTCTTGGCTTCCTTCCAATGAATATCATGAGGCTTATTCATGTATATTGATACATCATTAATGGCATAACAAATATCATTCCAATAATGTGTCATGTACAACAAGCTACCAATCATTTGTCGATAGATAGTGCAGTCCATGGGAGGTGTGCTTTTTCCTTCTTCAAGGCTGATCCCTGAAAGGAAAGGGAATTGTGCAGGCATACATTCATCCATGTTAAACTTTAATAACAGGTCTGAAATTTATTTGGACTGATTTACCATAATCCCATCATAATTTTGCTCAATTTCGAGCCCCAAAAATTGTTTTAGAAGCCCCGAATCACTCATTTCAAAGGCATTGTGAAGAGCAGTTTTGATGGCTGAAATGGAGGCAACTGTGCTACCTGTGATCAGTAATTTATCAACATATAAAACATTGATAATTATATTACCATCACACTGCTAAAAATACACATTTGTATCTGATCTACATCTCTGAAAGTTTTGCGAAAGAAGGAAGGCATCCATCTTGGAATACCACTCTCTTGGGGCCTGTTTTAACCCGTACAGTGACTTCTTTAGCTTGCAAAGCAAAGATGGATCAGTGATGTATCCCTTATGCTGCTTCATGTATATCTCCTCATGAATATATCCATGCATAAATTATGACTTAACATCCATGTGATGCACTTCCCAGTGCTTGGATGCTGAAATTGCCAAAACAAGGCGGATGGAGTCCATTTTTGCAATCGATGCAAAGGTCTCATGGTAGTCCACTCCTTGGACCTAAGAGAAATTTTTTTCCACCAGCATTGCCTTATATTTGTAGGTGCTTCCATTAGTAGCAACGTTGGTCCAAAACACCCACTTTCATTGAACCAATTTCCTTCTCGGAGGAAGGGAAACTAGCTCCCAAGTAGTGTTTTTCTAAAGAGAATTCATCTCTTCATCCATGGAAAATTTCCATCTCGGATATTTCCAAGCATGGTAGTAGGATTTTTGATCTGAACTACTCATCAAATAGAAATTTTTGGGTATCAAATTATCAGGACAAGAGAGCACAATACCCGCTCTTTGGAAATCGGACCGGGTTCTCCTTGGATCATCCGGATTTCCAATGTTTTCTCCTTCGGAAGAGAGTGTCTGTCGGGCCCATGTACAAAGATGATTTTGAAATTTAGGTTTTGATTCAAAATCTGATGATTTCTATACACCGATATTATAAATCAGAGGATCCAAATCAGGGTCATCACCCCCAATTTCATCATCCAAATATTCAGTAGAATAGGAAGGAAATTCAATAGTTTTCTCCTTCAGTAGTTCCACCTCCTGAAGAGGCTCATCGAACTTGACACTTCTCTTGATGATGATATGTTTTGTATTGATATCCAGCAGCTTGAAACCTTTAGATTCATCAGGATACCCAATAAATAGACATTCTATTATTTGCGGTTGCAAAGCCATTCTTTTATTAAGCGGAATCTGGGCCCATGCAGTGGAGCCAAACACTCGTAGGTTCGACACATATGGCTTGTGTCTGAAGTATGCTTCTAAAGTGATATTTGATTTCATGGATGAGTGTGGAACCCTATTCTGAATGTATTCTGCAGCATTCAATGGCCTCAGCCCACAAATTTGCAGCAAGCTTTTTGGATTCCAACATACAGGTGGCCATCTCCCTGAGAGACTAATTCTTCCTTTCCGCTACTCCGTTCTGCTGGGGAGTGTAGGGAATTGAATGTTGGAAATAAATACCACTTTGGGAGCTTATGTACAGAAATTCATTACTGACATACTCCCCTCCATTATTATATCTCAAGATCTTGATCTTAAGCCCAGAGGCATTTTCGATCAAGGCCTTCGATTCAGAAAATTTTTCACATACTTCTGACTTATTTTTGGGAAAGAAAACCCATGTACACCTTGAAAAATCATCAATAAAAGTAATAATATACCTTGATCCATTCATGGATGTGACACGCATCATACCACTGATATCAGAATGTATCAGTCCCAATATGCATGTAGCTCAGTTTTCCTTCCCCCGATCGAACTTGTGCTCAAGGTGTTTTCCAATCACACAACCCTTGCAAATTCACGTGGTTGCCTTGATGACCAGGAGGCCTTCAACCATGGAGTATTTATGTAATTGATGCAAATATTTGAAATTAATATGGCCAAACCTCTCATGCCACAACCTACTAACCTCATTCCCATGAGTTAGCAGAACGGTGGGCTTTGCATTTGCAACAAAGTGAGAGAACTCATAGGCTTTTGCATGATGGTTTGCAAGGCCTTTAGCAATGAGTTTCCCAGATGAAATTTATGTTATCTCAACATCATTTGGGATGAAAGAAACTCTCTTAGGAACTCCTGTGTGTGTCATCTGATATACACTAAGGATATTTGATGCCAAAGACGGTACATACAAAACATTGAAAAAAAAACCATTTTCAAGATCAACAGTACCTTGTCCTTCTGAAATGATGGTGGAGCCATCTCCCATGTGTATGGGGATGGATTTTCCAGTCTCCAAGGATGAAAAGGAGTCTTTTTCATCCATCACGTGCTTCGAAACTCCATAATCAATCAACAGTGCTTTAGACTTCGAAGTGCTTGCCATGAGGGAATGACCTTTTTCATGTTGTGGTTCCCGATCTTGCTGATCTCTCCTCCAAAATTTTTCTGGAAGATTGATGTGATTTCTCTCAAGGAGAGAGGTAGATTCATCAAGATTCTTCTTCATGCAGGCATGTTCAGGGTGGAATCCCTTCCCACAATAAGAACACTTGAATTTTTCCTTGCCATGGTTCTCTTTTCCTTTGTTCTTCCTTGAGCCGGAAGACTCATCATGCTGCTGATTTTCAACTCTAGGTTTAGGAGCATCAAATTTAGTTTTTTTATTATTTTGCTGCTTTCCTTTACCCTTCAAATCTCTGGGGCGTGAGACATGGAGGGCTTGATCTTAGATGATCCCCATATAGACAATCTTGTCATGTTCACTTGTTAGGGGCTCAATGAAGGCATTGAGTGTAGGCATATTCCATCGAGGGGTTGTGAGCTTCCCTGCATGAAATGTAGAAACGAAAACTGAATAATCAGCCCCAAGTTTGGAGAGTATGGCAAGGATGAGCTGATCATCCTCCTTCTCCACTTTGCATTGCTTCAAGAGTAAAATAGTATGCTTGAAGTTTGTGAAGAAATCATTCAGAGTCTCGAAATTGGAGGGTTGGAGAGACATGAGTTCATTTTCGAGCTAGTAAAACCTCAAGTCATCATGCTTTCCATATAGAGTCTCCAATTTGTCCCATATTTCTTTCAGAGTCTTCAATCATGGAAGATGGAAGAGAAGGTCTCGGGAAATAGAGAGGCACAAGAAATCGAAGGCTTCATTATTCTTGTTCAAGAATCTTGATTTTTCTATGGAGGATCCAAGCTCATCTTCAGTGTCCATGGTGACTCTAAAAATTCCTTTGGAGCACAGCTGAATCTCCATATCACCTTTCCATGAGTAGAAATTGTATGGAGTCAAGAGATCTACCGAGGAGGCCATCTGGATGTGCTGGAGCGAATGCTTCACTTGTAGAAACCTAAAAATCAAAATAGAAAGGGCAATGTAAGCTCAGACAGCCTGCACATTTTAGGATTTCATCACACCCAGCATAGTCAATTGAGCAAGCTTGATCAACAAGTTATTTACTTGGGGTATTAAGTGGTAAGCCTTGGCTTCTCGTGCAGTGTTGGATTTTTGAGCTATTGCTCAAATTTCATGCAGAAATCTGTCAAAAAGTTTGTTTTTGAGAGATAGAGCTTCATCCTGTCATAAGCTCTAATACCATATTAATCTTGTATATTGATCTAGGAACAAAGCATCAATCTCATCAAATATTAATCAAAAAATAACTCATGAAATGGTGTAATCGGTCTACAGGAATAATAGCCGCTCTATATTCACATAAAGAATGAATGATTACAATTACAATGTCATTCTATAGGCATGAATGAATGAGAAAATTGAATCCTCAAGGAGGTCATTTGAATTGAATGAGTGAGTCTAGCTTAACTGACTGTAAGCCATGGTCCACACTCAGTTAACCACTTATCAAAACCCTAACTGACTCACCTAAACCCTAACTGGAGTCTGAGTGCAATAAATGACTAAGTCTCAACAGAAGGATATTAGACACATGTCATAGCAAGCCAACCATCAAGTTCTAGTGCTTCAATGACTTCAATGAACCTCGATGAGGTTAACTAAAGTTGAACTGAACATCAGAAGTTGGTGGAGGCACCGCTGCTGATTCCAGTTCATTAATAAATCATTAAATAATCAATTAAATGAAAGGAAGCACCTACATTGAGTTGTTTAACTGATTGTAACCACCAGTTAGCAATTAGGTGCATTA
This sequence comes from Pseudotsuga menziesii, assembly GCA_001517045.1. Lineage (NCBI taxonomy): Eukaryota > Viridiplantae > Streptophyta > Pinopsida > Pinales > Pinaceae > Pseudotsuga > Pseudotsuga menziesii. The sequence continues at coordinate 364,059 of LPNX010111892.1, forward strand.
ATATCACTCAAATCACCCCCGAAGTGCTCCAGTTAGTCTCCCCAAATGTAGGAGAAGGCTAAGTTAGCCTCCTTGACTAAAGGTAGGTGTGGGTGTGACTGGATGATGTCAATTAATGCTCCACTGATGTCAATTAATGACAATAATACTTAGGATAGTGGTTTAACTAGGACAAATTGACCAAAAAGAGTGTGTATGGTGGTAAATGTCTCCAACAAACACATCTCCAATAGGGGTACAAAAACATACAATGATAATATACATCAGAATATCTTCCAAAGTTACAAATACATTAATGATTATGTTGTGTGTGATTTTTTGAACATGAACGTAAAGAGAACCCACCAAGGGGTAATACAATCCTTGGTAGAACACTTAAAAATAAAACAATAAAACTTTAAATGAAATAATCAATCCACACTCTTCAAAAGACAATACAAGCATATATCACAAAGTTCAAATTAAATGAATTGAAGAATGTGCTTCCTTGATATTATAAAGGAAGTTAAAAAGTCACACTTTAATGCAATGTAGACTAAATGGGGCCTTTGAAATTTTCCAAGGGAAGGTTTATGTGTCTCCTTGGCAACCTTCGATATCCATCCTTCCATCACTAAAGGATATCCTGAAGGGAGAAAGTTGAAAAGATTAAATGGCCTCCTTATATTTATGGGATAATTTTGGTAGAGTAATGATGTGTTTATAATATGGAAATTGTGTGTATCGAATGATGAGAATAAGCTATTTTTATAGGAACAACAGTGGTTAAGAGAAAGATCTAGATCCAATGTGTACACTCTCCATCACCTCGAGTGCTCAATAGAGAAATTAGGGCTTTTGAAACTAGATCTTTAATTAGCTTTGGATCATGATAAGGGTTGTGTCCAATTTTTTTGTCTCATTTTTTCTTCAAGAAGTGGGAAATAACAATTTTTTTCTTGAAAATAAGTTTTTAGGACTAGGTCGCACCTTTTAGGCTAATAGTTCTTACCAAGGTCACATTTTTTAAGGAAAAGAAACAACCTCAACTTTTATGGTCAATTGCATAGTTTGACTTTCAATTTTTTGAGTGTTTAATCACTTCCTGGGGCCATATGGGTTGAATGAGATGGGAAAATGGCATTTATACTACCACTATGATGTATAAAGGTGATGAAGCTGATGACATTACCAGTGAGAAAATTTTGGTTGTTAATAAAAGGAGGAAAGGTATAGGTTTGTTTGTTTAGTTTTCATTTTAGTAATTATCAGTACATTGTTTCTCTATAGTATATTTTGATTTTTAAAACTACTGGAAGTAGTATCAAGATTTTCTAGTCAATTTCTTGTGTTTTTGTTATATATTTTCTATAATTTGTCTTCATAAATTCTAACATTACCTTAAGTTTTATAGTATTTAGTTTCCTATAAGAATTCTTTTACAATGTACAATTTATTGATTATGATTTGAGAAAATTTAACCCCACAAGATGTACACCTCTAAAACTTACGACCTAGCATATCCTTTTGAACTACCATTTGGCATTCCTCTAAACTTGATATACACATGCATTAGCTAATAAAAAAATACAAAGGAACATCCCTTCCAAATATGATTTCTTCCTGATGAACAACTTTCATAACCTAGGGAGCAAGTTCTACATATCAACACTTCCGTCTCTTCATTAATAATGTAATTCATATTGTAGCTAGACATCCTCTTAAAATGTACTTTTTATCATTAGGCCATCAAGTCAACATAAAGAGTTACTGGCTTTCCTCCGTGATGTCAAGAATTCATGGATATAGTGATTGGAGTTTACTATGTTGGACATCTTCCAAAGCAATCAATTATCCAATTTGTATCAATAATCACATTATGATATATATTACATATATAATGTTTCTATGATTTTATATCATCTTCTCTTAATGTAGCCAACTTACTAATAATAATGCAACTATTCATTATTTGTGTACTTAGTGACATAAATAGTGGAAAAATAGTTAAGGCTTTTTTTTTAATTTTTTTTTAATAAATATGTTTTATACTATCTTAATAATGGAAATAGTTAAAAATAAATAAACATTAAATAGAAAAAAAAATGGAGCATGGGAGGAAAGGAATGGTTGAGGATATCATGGGTGAGGTGGATATAAGATCCTAAAAGGGAGGATCTTGAGCTCCAACTAATCCTAAACTATAGGAATGAGGCTCCACGGAGGTCAGCTTCGAGAATCCTCCCTAAGCTTCTCCTTTTTCCTTGAAAACTCGAGCACCTCTCCTCCAATGAAGCAAATAGACGGTGATAAGGGGGAACCACTTCTTATAGTAAGGACAGGAGCTGTGGCACCACTTCTTGCTCATGTATTAGGAGCAGTACTGACTTGGGTAACTTGTTTTGTCAATGGGAGAGGAGCGTTACCAGCTCAACACAGGGAAAACCTGCAAGGGGTTAAATTCTTCCTTCATTTCTCTAGGGAAAAACTTTGAGGGATTGGAGTAGTCAAGGTAATTCCTATCTCATAACATGAGGGTGACGAGATTTTGCTATAACATGAGGAGTACCTATGATCATGACAAGTAACTACAAATTCTGAAGTAGTTTTACTCTCGTATGGGTACGGCTATTAACACTCATAAAATAAAGGTTATAATAATCAAATATCAATTTCTCTAGTGTGGGTATGGCTATTAACACTGATAAAATAAGGGTTATAATAATCAAATATCAAAAGATCACATGTGATATCTTGGAATCGATCTTCATTTTAGGCTTAATTCAAACTATAGAATTGAGGAAAGGGTTAACGAATGGTAGAAATCTTACTATGGACTTGGAAAATAGTTGTAAATCTACAAACCGTTGGCACTGGGAAATGAAGAAACTCCTCTTTGAGACTCTTTTACGGTTGCTATCTTATATGGATGTGAAGTTTGGGGATATATCATATCTAGACAATCATGGAGAAGGATAGAAAAAATTCAAAAATGTTTATAACAGAATTTCCAAAATTTAAGGCAATACACCCTATCATATCCTCCTCATAGAAGTGAGTCTCTCCTTGGTTGAGAGCATGGCTTCCTAATATTTCTTCATACAATAGAGTCCTCAGTTGAGATCATGGCTATAACATGGGAGACAATAGGATTTCTAAGATTGTTTCATATTCTAGTCAAACCTACCCATGACTTAAGGGAGTTGAGGAAGAGGTCACTCTATATAATCACTAACCCTAATTTAGAAGATCAAAAGTATCTCTTCTTTTTCACAAGGGTACATATGAAAATCAACATTACTAAAATAAGAACAAAGTCTCATGAGCTTAATAGCGAAACAAGGTGCTAGACAATTCTTAAAACACCTTGAGAAGAAATAATTTTAAATTTTTTTATACAAGAGATTTGAATATAAAAGCTTTCTCTATGTACACCGACATTAAAACATAATTTTAAAATATTTATTATAATAAAGTGACCTTCCTAAACATTTAACTTATCATAAGTATTGGTGATTAAAGAAAACCTAGTTATTTTTTTAGCTTTTTAAGATCTAATATATTAAAATTATTCTTATTCAAGGTTTTCCATCACTAATAAAAACATTTTTTTTAATATTGTTTTTTAATTAAAATATTTTCAATATTAATTAATGAAGAATTAAATAATAATTAATAATAAAAACCATTTCGTAAAAAAAAATATGTAAATGTTAATTAATGGATAATTAAATAATAATTAATAACAATAATAAATTCTTACCCAAAAAAATATTTAAAAAGTAGTTGATGAAAAACAAAATATTAATTAATGGATAATTAAATAATAATTGAGTAATAGAAAAAATTTCTTACCCAAAAAAATATTTAAAAAGTAGTTGATGAAAAACAAAATATCAAATCTGCGCTCTGCATCTGGTCTCAAATAGCCGCTAGGGTTTGCCAAAGATGCGCTCGGTAGGAGGAGGGTCGCCTCCTCCCCCTCCTCTATTTCCACCCTCCGCTGAAGAAGCCTCTTTTTCCCGTCTGGTTAAAGCGAATGGGAAGAAGGTGGACTCTGCGCCGCCTCCGAAGTTTGTTAAGAAGCTTGATGCCATTCCTAAGATCGAACTTTCTCCTGAAAAAACCATGCGTCTGGCCGTCTCCCTTGCAGATCGAGCTCTTATAGGGCAGTTCACGGGATTGTGTCCTTCTCGCTGCACAACAGAAACTTGGATTCAGAATAACTGGCGTCCACTGATTACTCAAGGAGTCACGAGCTATGCGATAGGAAGAGGGTATTTTCTCTTTGATTTTGTTTCAAAAGCTGACAGGGATTTGATTTTTAGAAGCAGACCCTATTTCATGGGATCCCAGGGATTGTATCTGAATCGTTGGACTCCTGATTTTGAACCTGCTATGGATGTCCCAAAAGCAGTCCCAGTCTGGGTGTGTTTACCTAATATTCCTATGCATTGTTGGGGCGAAGAAGATCTCAGGTCAATAGGAAACGGACTGGGAAAATATATTGACAAAGCTGATTCAAAAGGTCAATACTCCTTTACTCGAATTTGTGTGGAAGTAGATCTAGAGGCGGGTCTTCCTGAGGCAGTAAAACTCACAGTCAAAGGGTGGCAGCATTTCCAGAAACTTGACTATGAACAGCTACCTTTGAAGTGCAAACAATATCACGAATATGGCCACTTTCAAAGGAACTGCCCAAAACTCCAGGATTTAGAGATAGAGAAGGTCCCCGAAGAAGGTTGGCAGCAGGCCAAGAAACATAAAGCAAACTCTAGAAGAAAGGGCCCTAAAGGAAATTCTCAAGCTCCTTCTTCGAAGGAACCCACCTCTACGGCCCCTGAAACCTCCAAAGCTCAGGAAAGTAACCCTAACTGTAGATCTGGAAATAGCTTTGCAGTTCTTGAAGAATAGGAGCCCCCTGTTAAATCAACTGAAGAAGGGGAAATATCTCTTGTGAACTCTTCCCCCCAAACTAAAAAAGCTGAAAAGCTGAATGTTGAATTAGAAGCAGATAATCCAACTCAGGACATTCCGCAGCAAGATTTTTCTATGGATGAGGGCACATAGGAAGAAGGAACTGAGGAGGAGGATCTCGATCCCTCGAAATCTGCCAAAAAGGATCGAAGAGGAAGGAAAATGGATCGGGAAAGAAGGGAAGCTGCCACTTACCGTGATCGGTTAGCTGGAGTTCAGACAACTCTGGAAAGAAATATAAATCCAAGAAATACCAGACAACAAGGTAATGCCTCGAAAGGGGAAAATACCATTCCAAAAGTTAAGTAATGCATATAGTCTCCTGGAATTAGAGGGGGTTAGGAAGCAAACCGAAAGTATTATCAATGAAAGATCTAATGAGAGTTTTGAGACCCTACATCCTCCTCATCCAAGAGAGTAAAATGGAAGAGTAGGCCTTCCTCCAGGCAGCTCCTTCATTTTGGCATAAAGTGAAATGGATAGCGTTCAGTTCTAGAGGAGCGTCAGGAGGCATAGCAACGCTCTGGGACCCTACCAAGGTGGAAATTGTAAGCTCAGTTACTTCTCCTCATTGGATTTTCACTGAAATTCTTTTCAAAGATACAAATCTCCGAGTAAGTCTTTTTAATGTTTATGTTCCTATGGCTCTTTCTGAGAAGCAACTTTGTTGGTCTAATCTGAATGATCATATGATCACATCTCAGTTGGATAATTATGTTATTGCAGGGGATTTGAATGTTACCCTCTCCTCTGCGAAAAAGCGAGGAGGTAACATTGTTAGATATCCCACCAGAGAATGGGTGGAAGATATCATCTCTGAATGGGACCTGGAGGATATAAAACCAATTAGTGAAAAGTATACTTGGACAAACAAAAGGTTGGGACCAGGACACATTGCAGCAAGGCTGGATAGATTCCTGGTTCAACAGTCTCTTCAAATCCAAGGGTTTGACCTAACCTCTACCATTCTATCATTCAGTGCTTCGGATCATAAGACGATTATTCTATCATTTATCAAAGACCAAAATTTGGGCCCTATACCCTTCAGGTTTAACCCTGCTTAGATTCAAATGGAAGGATTTCAGGACATTGTGACAGCAGCTTGGAAAACTAATGTCATAGGTTCTGCTTTCTATGTATGGGAGGAGAAGCTCGGGATTGTGAAAAAGGGCCTGAAAGATTGGGCGAAACTTCATAAATCTCCTAAGAAGCAAAGGATGGAAGCAGAGAAGGCCCTAGAGGATCATCATTTCAGGAATTAAGGTAGCCTTGATCAAGCTTCTCTGGGCATAGAAATCTCTCTCCAAAAGAAGCTCCACGAAGCCTGTAGGCTTGAAGAGAATTATTGGAAAATAAAATCAAGGAACCCATGGCTTCAAGAAGGGGACAAAAATACTAAGTTTTTTCATAAACAAGCAGAGGTTAGAAAGCACTTCAAGAATGTTTCAAAGATTGATCACTTGGGAAATCAGCTTACTACTTTTGAAGAAATTAAAAAAGCTGCTCATGATCATTTCCAGGAAATTTATACAGAAAATTCCCCAGGGATGGATTTCAGCAATACTGATATTATGGATAACATCCCCTTCCTTGTCTCAGACCATTCCAATTGTCTACTTCTTAGACCAGTTACCCTTGAAGAAGTCAAATTTGTTGTTGATAGCATGTGTCCCGATAAGGCTCCTGGGACGGATGGGTTCATTACCCGTTTTCTAACCTAAGCTGGAATCTCATTCACAATGACCTTTTTAGGTTGGTTAAGAAATCCCAGTCCTATTTCAAGATAGGAGGAGGAACCAACTCCTCTTTCCTTTCCCTCATCCCTAAAGAAAAAGGTGCTACTTCATTCTCTCACTTCCGACCTATCTCTCTCTGCAATATTGGATACAAGGTTATCACCAAAGTTTTAGCCAACCGTTTGAAAGCTGTCCTTCCTCTTATTATTCCTGAAAATCAAGGAGGGTTTATCAAGGGTAGGCAAATATCAGACCACATCACCCTAGTCCAAGAAGCCATCCATTCAAGCATGAAAAGAAAAGAAAAAGGTATGGTTATCAAACTAGACTTATCTAATGCTTTTGATAGAGTTCGCCATGATTTTCTGTATCAGGTTATGACCAGGTTTGGATTTGCTCCCGGCCTGCTCTCTTAGGTTAAAGCTTGTATTAGTACTCCTTGGATTGCTCCTTTGGTGAACAGGAGAGAGGATGACTTCTTCCAAGCTACTCGAGGTCTCCGTCAAGGATGTCCTCTCTCACCCCTGCTTTATGCTATTCAAGCGGCCTCCCTCAGCTTTCACTTAAAACACTATAGAGTTCAAGAAGGTCTGCTTGGGCTACGCATTGTGTGTGGGGTTAAATAAGTAAATCATACTCAATTTGCAGACGACACCCTTCTTGTTAGTGGAGCGAGCCCCCCCTCAGCAAGGAAGTTCAAAGAGGTGATGGATAAATATCAAGATGCCTCTGGGAGCCAAATTAATTACTCCAAAAGCCAAATATACAGCTGGAATTGCTCCCTATTAGAGCTGCAATCTTTATCTCGTATTTTGAGGATAGAAGGGAAGTATCAATGGAATGATTTAAAATATTGGAGTTCCAATCTTCAAGGTCAAACCTAAAGTCTCCAGTTGGGATCCTCTGATTGATAAACTGAATTTGAAAATCAAGGCTTGGGGGGCCTCTTGGTTAAATTTGGCAGGGAAAGCGGTTTGGATTAAATCAGTCCTTTCAAGCATGCCTGTCTTCCAATGCTCTTTTCTTTTGGCTCCTCTCACCGTTCTAAGAAAGATTGAATCCATTCTCCGGAGATTCCTTTGGAAAGGAGGGAAACAAAATGAAAACAGGCTCCCTTTGGTCAAATGGGAGAAAGCTACTGCTCCCTACCTAAAAGGAGGACTGCATCTGAGAGATCTTAGAGCACAAAATCTAGCTCTTGGTGCTAAGATCCTTTGGAATATGGTATCAGGGAAACCCACCTGGAGTAAACAGGTCCTATGGAAAAAGTACTTCTCAGGAACAAGGATTAGGAGCTTAGACCAGGTCCCAAAGGTGGCCAAAGGCTCCCCCCTATTCGCTTTATGCTCTAAAGCTCACTTCTTTTTTTCCAAGGCTCTTACCTGGATCCTAGGTAATGGGAAGAGAATTATAATATGGGAGGACTCCATCTCAGGCAGTCCTCCAATAGGTGAGATGGAAGGATTGGATGGCATTCGGAGGTTTCTAACAAACTTGGGGATATCAACTCTCGTGGATATATCAAAGTGGCACCCGGGAGGAAGACATACTTGGATAGGTTGGGACATCCCATTTTGCCCACCTACCCTAGAAAAAGAAAAAGCTCTCCTCCTTCTCTACTTGAATGGGAAGTCTCCGGTTGCTAAGCAACTTAAAGACACAAGGGGTTGGGGCTCAAACTTTGGGAATTGCACCTTCGCTGAAGGTTATAGAAGTATCAAAGCAATTCCAAATGTCCCAAGGAATCCTGTAGTTTGGAAGTACATCTGGTCTTCCAAATCCCTCCCTAAAGTTGATCATTTTTCTTTGATTCTTTCCCACAATAGTGCTCTCACTGCCGATGTCCTGTAGAGGAAAGGGTGAGAAGGCCCATCTCGGTGCCCCCTCTACTTTGCTGTGGAAGATTCGTCCCCTCATTTGTTTATATCATGTCCCTATGCTACAGAAGTCTGGAAATTAGTGACCCTCCCCTGGCACATTCTCCTACACTTTGATGATGTCCCCTCCCTCTTTTTCCAATGGTCTCTCTCTTCCCCAGTCAGGTCTCATGTGAAGGACCCTCTGGCCATTGCCTGGTTGACTCTTCCTAAATTTATCTGCTGGAAACTTTGGCTCGAACGCAACAACCGAATTTTCAGAGGAATATTCTCCTCCCCTATCCAAGTGGTGGCTAAAACTAAAGCTTTGCTCGGGGACTTCATTCGATCAAGTCCTCCTTTATGTCTCCATTCTCCTTTATCTCGGGAAGAAGAAATATGGTTTCAAAGTTTGAACCCTGGTGCTTTCACGGGCCTTCCTTATAAATCTCTCCTCTTGAAAAAATGGGAAATTATAAAAGATAGGGATGACTTCGAACTCTGGTGCAAAGAGTTAGGAAGAAACCTCCTATTCTTTGATGGAGCTTCAAAAGGCAACCCAGGGGAGGCAGGAGGGGGAGGGGTGATCTTCGGCCCCGATGGAGATTTGAATTTCACTTATTCTTGGAATTTGGGAATAGATTCCAATAACATGGGGGAAGCATTGGCTCTATGGAAAGGCCTAAACCAAGCTCTTCTCCATGGTATTCAGGATCTTACGGTTATGGGGGACTCCAAGTTGATTATCCATTTCATCAACACTCAAACTTTTCCTTCTTCTACCCGGCTTCGTCAAGTTCTCCTACGAATCTCTATGATCATCCCTAACTTTAGATCCATAGAATTCTTCCATTTCTTACGAATGAACAATTGTCTTCCTGACAAAGCAGCAAATGAAGCCATCCCCTTGAGCAAAGGGGTCCTCAAACTTAACGATGATCTTAGTTTATGCCATATCCCTTAATACCTCGGGCTTGGATTCGAGGGTGGGAAGTTCGCTTAATTGCAGCGTGGGCCCCATGCCATGTGTCATGAACATCGGCGGTCAGATGGTGGTTTTTCTCGTGGGTGGCACTATTTATCATGGCACATATCCTTTCACTACGACCTCTTCCCAGCTTAATGGTATTCCCCTGCACGCACACTCTGCTCATACAAGGATGATGTTTTTTCTGCCATTGCTGTTGATGGAATGTCCTCTCCATTGTACTACGGAGCAGGTGGAGTTATGGTGAAATATTAATCCAAATCATATGGGCTCGCGCAAGGTTTCAATATGTATTCATAGTATATCATTCGGGCCAGTGGATTTTCCCTTCTCTGTCGAGGATAATTTGGGCGTCATGTCTCGCAAAGTTTATTGGTTCGAAAGAAACATGATATGGTATGATGGCCTTCAGAATCTGGATAGTCATGAGGTTATCTCTTTTGGCACTGCGTTCTGGTATTCAATGCACAGTACGGGTTCGGTTAATGGTGCTCCTCGAAATCTGATGATCCATCCCACGGCATGCTTCAATTTTAAGGTAATGATGTCTCTATTATACCATATGAAGGCTATATGGTATGTTAGTTGTTATTTTCTTCATTCCATCTCAGAAACCAGAATTCCCGACACTTTGAAGTTGTTGAATTATTCTCCTGGGTGGCGAAGCTCTTCGTTCCTCTAGCTATTGATCCTGGGTGGTATGGCGAATTTGGAAGGCTATGCTTCTTCCTCTCCTGATCCACTGGTGGAGTTGGAAGCTGAGGTAAGGGTTCTGAGGCACAGGGTGAGACGTCAAGGTCACTTCCTTCAGCAAATAGATGAGATGGGGGGTCGTTGTCTTGACCAAACTGATGAAGAAATTGGTCAAATCCGTTCGGACCTTAAGGCATCTCTACGAGCTCTGGAAAAAAAGGTCACGATTTCCATTGATAAGCTGGATCTCAGGATGCAAAGGATTGAGGGTACTGTGGCAATGCTGTGAGATGTTAGGAACTCAAGCCATTCTTCGAGTCAACTTGCTGCCAATACGCCGTCCGGAGCTCTGGCCAAGCAGCGTTAATTTCAGTCTAGTTTCACCTCTCTCTGTTTAATCTTTTTGTTAAGCTCTTAAAAGTCCTGGTTTTGTTAGCTACATGCATATGTATTTCAAGTTTGGAAGACTGTCTGGTCTACTATGGTTTCTTGAGATGTAAACTCTTTGGTGGCCTAGCCACCATTTTATTAATATAAAACCTACCTGTTTTTGTCCAAAAAAAAATAAAAAAATTATCAATTAATATAAAATATAATTAAAATAATTTAGTGATTAGTAAATAAAAACTTAAATAAAAATTAATATAGTTATTTGAAAACATTAATTACTATTATTATTATTAAAGTGTCAAAATATAATAATAATAATAATATATTTTTATCTACTTAAATTTACACATATGTATATTTCTTTTATTAATTAATATATTTATTAAAATTATATTTAAAAACTAAATATATAAAATATAAATGTGAAAAGCATTTATAATAACTAAATTAGTTGTTTCTACATCATCTTTAATTGTAAAGTAATAGTTGTATTGGGTTTTAATTTAAGACACTTGCATGTTGCAAACTCTACTCAAAGTTGTAAAAATAAATAAAATTTATATAATAAAATATTATTTAATTAACGTTATTATGTTTGATAAATTAATTTGGATTGTTATTGATTATGTTTATAGGTGTTTTTAATTGAGATTAAGGGTATATTATGAGGCATGTTTTTCTCCTGAAGGGATGAGATAAGTGTACTCTCTAGATTGATTCTATGGTGATAGTTCAAAATTCGAAATAAACAATTATGAATAAGATATAAAATGTAACTAGTAGCTAAGGAATGGATAAATGGTAACCATGCATGGATAACTCATAGTTGATAACTCGATAACCAACACTTGGCAAATAACTAGAAGAATGTGAGATAAAAACAAACTAGCACAACCACATAGTTTGTGGCTCGATTACGCCGATAGAGATTGAATGGTTGAGAGATAGTTATGAAATGGAAGACAATTTGGAAATATTTTTTTATTCCTCATATTCTTCTAGTTAAACAGGTTCAACTATGATCTATCCATTCCTAGTTACATGTTATCACATACATTCTTCCTATTATCCATTTATCAACTAACAATTACTTTTTATATTATTTTTATTTTTATCTTTTATTTTTATCTCACATTCTTCTAGTTATCTGCCATGAACTGTTGGTTATCTATTCATCAGCCATGAGTTATCCATGCATTGCTTATTTTTTATATTCCTTTATAATTGTTTATATTGAATTTTAAACTACTTCCATAGCCATAGAATCAATCTAGAAAGTGCACTTGTCCCATCCTCTTCCGTACATGAAAAGGCATAGCTCGTAGTCCACCCCAAATCTCAAATAAAAAACATCTATCCACCTAAATACAAGCACATCCACATAGTTTGTAAAATTTGTAAATTTTTTTAATTCCTCATATTCTTCTAGTTAAATGATTTCAAGTGCCATTATCCACGGCTTGCTACATGTTATCACGGACATTCTTGGTGTTATCCATTTATCAACTATCAGTTATTTCTTATATTCTTTTTATATTACATTATTCTAGTTATCTCTTATGAACTATTGGTTATCCATTCATCACCTATGAGTTATCTATGCATTGCTACAGTTATTCATTCATCTATCTACTAGTTACGAGTTACTTTTTATATTCATTTTTTAAAACGAATTTTGAACTACTACTATAAATTCAATCTAGAGAGTACACTTGTCTCATCCTTGTTCGTGTAGATGAAAAAGAATAGGTGGTAGTCCACCCCAAATATAAAATAAAAAAAATCTATCAACTTAATAACAAATAATTGATAGTTGATAAATAGATAATATGAAGAATGATGAATAAAAAAAATCCAAAGTGTCTTTTATTCCATGGTTCTCTCTCAACCATTTAATCCCTATAAGCCTCATTCAACCACAAACTATGTGAATTTGCTAATTTAATATTATCATCTATAATTAAAATTAAACTAATAATAAATTATATCAAATTTTAATTTACTACATTTAATTTAAGTTATAGAAAATAAAAATAATATAATTATTTCTTTGTTTTTATCTCAAATTATAAGCTTTGATATTCAACTTTTTGAAAATCAAAAGGATTTGCATAAGTTGAATATCAAGAGAATTTTCATAAGCCTCCATAAATGGACCTCAAGTCAACAAACCACCTTCCGACTATTTTCATGGTTATGCCATTCTTAATAGACTTTTATTGATTTCATTATCATACTAAATAAATTAATTATTGATTTCATTATCATACTAATTTGAATTATTATTGTTTTAACTTTATCCAAACTAAATTGTATCATAACTTAGCTTTAATGTCTCTGCGTTTGCAAGATAAACTAATTTGAATCATAACTCAACTTTAATATCTATGAGTTTGTGTAAATTTAATTAATATTATTAATTGATTAAGATATGCATGGAGGATAAACTAATTTGGATGATAAGTCAAGTTAATATTTATGAGTATGTATAAGTTTTAGTAATATTATTACTAGTACATTAACATAGTTTGTGGGAGAGGGGTCGCTTCGTTCCACACATTATAACACAGTCATTCAAGGGGTAGAGCCGCTCGACCATAAGGGAGAGGGGTAATCAAACCAAGCTGAGCTATCATTGAATGAACTAGTTCAATAAGATCAGCTTACTACATGGTATAACAAGCTGGTTGGATGAGGTAGATAAAGATCAAATAGTTAAGAGATAATTAAGGAATAATTTTATTTTTATTCCTCATATTATTTTATTTAAACAATTTAATTTAAACAATGTTAATAGGTCAGAGAGTTGTTGTTGTTATGTTGTTAAGTTGTTGTTACCATGCTGTCAACCAACCACTAAATCTAAAGTTTATTAACCAATTATCGTAATAGAATTCATTGATTCAAATAGATAAAATAATTTGAATCATAACTAAAGTTTCATATCTATGAGTTTGTTCAAATTCTCATAGGCATGCAAGTTTAACTAACACTAAATGCCGTGTTTTCTTAATGTATTAATGTGATTTTGTAGTGCATGTTTTAGGTTTTCTTTTTGTATAAAGATTTTCCTGCATGTAATATGGTATGTTAAACCCCTAGGGAATATAAACGAAGCCGGCGACGGCTGATAGATCGCTCAGGAAATTACGTTGCTCTCAATTCTATGTTCTAGGTTATGTCACCAGAGCGCTGTTCGAGCAACAGGTTTTTCGGGAGAGTAAGCAGCACCCGGATCGAAGGATGCAGAGGCAAGAGCAACAGCTAGATATAGAACCCTAATCCCTTACAAGAGCAACAGGAAGGAGACTAACCAACAGGTTTTTGGGGGAGAATAAGCAGTATCCCGATTGAAGGAGGCACAAGCAAGAGCACATGAGGAAGCGTCCCAGCTAGATAGAAAACCCTAATCCCTTACAGCTGGTTCTGCTGATTTGGTAGATTACGGTATAGATTCCATTGATGCCGACGGGTGCAACGAAGGTCGCTTGCCCGTGAGTCAGGTAAGGCCCCGCCCGTGAG
>LPNX010111892.1:378404-403008 GCA_001517045.1 Pseudotsuga menziesii
GTCCAGTTTGGAATTCTCGGCCAAGCTATTGCGGGACTTCAACAGTATTGTTTTCCACGAGAATGCAGTGAAACTTTCCAGAATTTTAATGGATGCTTTTCAAACAAACCAGACAGTAGAGATGCAGGCATACAATTGTTATATTTAAAATTTCATTTCTTATTTTTGCATATAATTTTTTTGCCTTGTTCATCTAGCGTATTGCAGAATAATGCTAGACACTTTTCTCTCTTATTTATATCGATGAATGTCAATTGCAGAGCCTGTTCTTGAGATCAACGTTGGACGCAATCTGCAAAGTAGGGTTTGGGATAGAGGTAAACAGCTTATCAAATACAAATTCCGGACCAGAGGCATCTTTCGCAAAGGCTTTCGAAACTGCGAATAGTATGCTTTTCGGGCGTCATTTTGACCCTTTGTGGAAGTTAAAAAGATATTTCAACCAAGGATCCGAGGTCACTATAAAGAAAAGCATCAAAATAGTAGATGATTTTGTCTACAATGTAATTCAGACCAGAAGACAGGAGATTTCTCTACAAAATGGCAATGTAAGTCAGTACCCACAAGCAATTAAATGGTTGAATTTCTCATTTCATATTTCTACTCTGTTCTAGTCGTCGTACTCATGTCCTTGTTTCACTCTCACCGGCTTCACAACAGAAAAAACCAGATCTACTGTCACGATTTATGGCAGCAACTGAGGAAAATCCAGAGAAGAACTCTGATAAGTATCTCCGAGATATTGTTATGAATTTTATGATCGCTGGGCGGGACACAAGTGCAATTACTCTTTCTTGGTTCTTTCATTCGCTTTGCCAAAGTCCAGACGTCGAGAAAAAGATTTTTGAAGAAATCAACGATGTAATCAAGGTCGAGAATGACTGTATGTCCGTGGAAGAATCTATAAGTATGTTCTGTGAAAGGCTGACGCATACAGTATTGGGTAAGATGCAGTATCTTCATGCAGCTTTATCAGAGACTTTGCGCCTGTATCCCTCTATTCCTGTGGTAAGTCAATTCATCTGTATTCTTTTTCAGGCGTTTAACAGATAACCTCAACAGGCTGATTTAGATTAGATGGTGCAGAAATCAATGTACATTTAAATTATGTTTAAAGAAAATGCATCTTGTTATATCCATGATCCAAGTTCTCCATTTTGTAATAACAATTTGCAGAATGGAAAGTATGCGCTTTCGGATGATACCCTACCAGATGGATACAAAGTAAAGAAAGGTCATATAATGAGCTATGTCCCTTATTCTATGGGAAGAATGGAATACCTGTGGGGCGCTGATGCTCTGGAGTTTCGGCCCGAGAGATGGCTTGATCAGAATGGATTGTTCCAGTCCGAGTCGCCATTCAAGTTCACTGCTTTTCAGGTAAGCAAGCTCAGCATGAATATCTATTAGTGACAGCAAATGTTTTAATGAAACCAATGTCTGGTAATTGAAATGACTTGGTTTCATTGCAGGCTGGGCCTCGTATTTGTCTTGGCAAGGAGTTTGCATACATGCAAATGAAAATTGTTATTGCTGTAATGATTCGTTTTTTCAAATTCAAAAGTGCCCCAGATACAGAAGTGAGATATCGTCCCGCAATGACACTCCTTATGAGTGAGGATGGGCTAAATCTTGAAGTAACTCCCAGATAGGATTGCCAAGAATAGTGTGCATGCACACACAACTTCGAAAATCCATTATGGTTTCCATATATAAATTGGAGTTTTCCTGTATAACACTGAAGTGAGAGCACGCAGACATACAATACCGCTCCTTCGCTTCGGGCTCTCAAATCCGGGTGCACGATAAGTCCGTCCGATGGATAAATGATAATTTTTTTTTCAAAAGTGTTTAGAGTAAGATAACTAGCATATCTGGTTGTTGAATATTGATAGCAAGGCAGGAATTTGATGGGCAAATTGCCCGAGGTGATTTTCCCGTCATACACTGTCCAAAAAAGATAAAAAATGGTTATTATTATGTTATATAATATAGTCAAAATGGGTTACTGAATTGTCAAAACCATCAAATTGGATGGATTGTGTCTCTTTCAAATTCCTGCACTGATTACTAGGTAAAACTTCTATTATATAAGCTATTTTTTTCTATACACTGATTGGTAAAAAATGGTTATTATTATGTTAGAAAATAGTCAAAATGGGTTACTGAATTGTCAAAACCATCAAATTTGATGGATTGTGTTTGTTTCAAATTCCTGCATTGATTGGTAGGTAAAACTTGTATTGTATAAGTTATTTTTTTCTATACAGTGATTGGTAGGTAAAACGTGGAGTGTATAAGCTATCTTTTTTCCATGTATTGGTTATTAGTTATTACACCCAATGTGTTATTAAGGAGACGGTCCTCCTCAGGCTTTAGCCGTCGACCTATAAGGAGCCTCCCCCTGTCATTCTATTTAATGACCCCAATTTAAATCTAAGTGGGTAGCACTAGAATTATTCCTGGCCGTTGTAAGAACTTTATCAAATTGTTTGCTCGCAACTGTAAGAACGTTATCAAATTCTCTGCTCAAGCTTATACTTTCGCTGTCGCTTGATACAAACGACACCATGGATGTATCAGACCAGCTGTGATGTAGACGGCGCGCAGGTCTTCTCATCTCATTGCTACTCGAATCTGCTTTCGTCTGTTCCACTGTTACATGAATATCCCGGATTCCATCATTCTCGTCTGAAACAACTCAAATAATATCATCTCTATCTTTGAGATTCTCGGCAACTTTCAAACTAGTTAAATACTTAAACAATTCCTTATAATACAGTGAAATTATGTATACTTTCAGTTCCAATTAACAACTACCATTACTTTTAATCTAGCCTTCTGAGTACTCCGAGGAGGGCTTGCTGTCTCTATTAGAATGCAAATTAGCAGCCAATAAAGTAACGATAGATTCCTAAACCTCGCTCAGGATGGCCCAACACCATCTGACGCAGGTTCCACTGGTTGTTTCCCTTGAAAGTGGCCACCGCTGTGTAAAACAATCGAGCCCAATTGCCTTTAAACTCAGACACAAAATTGGAGTAAATGAAAAATCATACCTCAGACCTAGTGCTACTTTGACCCCAAGATGATTTGCTTCCTGTAGAACTGGTGACGGGGCTACAGATTGAGTAAGGCGAAGCAGAGCAATTTGCATATCTGTGATCTCCCTGTTCTACAGGCAAATTTTGATTGAATCCAGCAGCTAGTTTCATCTTCAGTCTTTAGGGCTTCCGTGCGGGAGACTCAACCCACTTCACTAGTGTTAGCCAAAACCAAGCCTACTAAAATTGAGTTTACTGCACAGTTAATATTAAAATTAAATATTTTCATGTCGACTTCTTTTTTTTTTTTACTTGTGGGGGGAAACTTGTCTATCTCCCGACTATACAAGTCTATAAACTTTGGTTGCCCTTTACTTACTTGTGGGTTCTACTCACTGATTTTACCTCGAGCACTTGTCACTTCAAAGTTAGCCACCTCTAAGTCGGCTGACCTCTTCGACCTCTCAAGTCGGCTGACCTCTTCCACCTCTCAAGTCGGCTGACCTCTTCCACCTCTCAAGTCGGCTTAGTCAAGCGACCTTGTCGGTTCACTTTGGTCGAAATCTATAGAGTATTTTTCTTAGTCTAAGAGACTTAGGAAATTACAAATGCTTTTCACCTGTGAGTAAGATGAAGTAAAAATGATGAAGTAAAAATGGACAAATCAACAAATCCAAATAACTTATAAAAACATATGCCCAAATATGTAGGAAGACTTGAGTCAAACCAATGTGCAGTAACACTTGAACTTTCACGTAGTGAGAAATTTATGGGTTCTTTGATCTTTCACTTAACTGGTAAATGTAAACAACATTTACACAAGTAAATCTGGAAACAGTGTGCGGCCAAATAAACATGCACTCAACCACAAACTATTTCATATATATATATATAAGTATGCAGAAATAACAAAGATATTACAGACTTGTGTGTGTAGACTTGTCAGTTCACCAACTGATCCTTTTACAAAGCTTTGGCTCTTCGACTGAATCACATACACAGAATCTTGAGCTTCAACTTCTCTTTTTCACCCTGAGTTCCTCTCTCTCTCTATTGCATCTAGTGACTTGTGTCTAACCTGATTTACAATCTGCTTCTTCTATTTATAGGCAACCTGAGAATTGCTTCTACATAAGTCGACTCACTCTCCATTAAAGACTGTAATAACTATCTACCTAACAACTTAGCTTCAAAAATTTATTCGACTAGATTACATTACCGAATCGTGGACGCTTCCCTCTTGTCAGACTGACCGACAAGATCTTGACTGATACAGACTCTCAAAGTGTCGCCTGAGAGTCATGTACGTATCTGTGAGTAATTACATTTTCCAACACTCTCCCTTAATTATCAGCAGATGTGGTTTTTAAAACAAAATTTACAAAATGTTTCAGAGCTTAGACATGCTTCGTTTATGACAAAGTTTGTTGTTGAGAACTTGTCATTCCAAGATAACTATGTCGATACTCGAAAGTATCATTTGCCAATGACTTTGTAAAGATGTCTGCAAGTTGATCTTCAGACCTACAAAATTTCAAACAAATTTCTTTGTTGTTCACAAACTCTCTTATGAAATGAAACCTTGTGTCGATGTGCTTGGTTGTCTTGTGAAACACATGATTCTTGGATAATGCTATGGTTGAATTGTCATCGTAGAAGATGGTTGTCAGTTCTTGATGGTTCTATGACAATTCTTTTAACACTCTCCTCATCCACACAGCTTGACATGCAGCGCTTGTCGCTGCAACATACTCTACTTCAGCTGAAGACAAAGTTACTATGGGATGTTTCTTTGAATCCCATGAAACAACACGTGTACCAAAATGAAATGTGTACCCAGATGTGCTCTTCCTCTCATCTATGCTTCCTCCATTGTCACTGTCAGTGTAACCAATGAGTTTAAAATTTTCTGAGGTTGAATACATAATACCAAGGTCTTTTGTGCCACTTACATACCTCAGAATTCTTTTACCTGCTTGCCAATGAGAGTCTTTTGGTGACTCCATGAACCTTGAGATCAGACTTACTTCATACATAATGTCTCGTCTTGTCGCTGTCAAATACATAAGGCTACCAACAAGCCTTTTGAATAGCGTAGGATCGACAGTTGATCCTTCATCATCTTTGCTCAATTTTAAACATGTTATTATTGGTGTTGGGTGTGTATTGCAATTAGAGATGTTAAACCTTTTTAAAACTTCACTTGCATACTTAGACTGTGATATGAAAATACCACTTTCAGACTACTGAACTTCAATGCCCAGAAAAAACTTCATAAGCCCTAGATTAGTCATTTCAAATTCACTTTCCATGACTGCTTTAAAATCTACTATGCCATAATCACGAGTAAATATTAAATCATCTACATACAAGAAGACAATTAACATCTTACCTTGCTCATTCACTTTGGTGTACAATGTCGGCTCACTTTCACTTCTGTGAAATCCATTTTCAGTGAGATAGGAATCAATCCGACTGTACCAAGCTCTAGGAGCTTACTTCAAACCATAGAGTGCCTTTTTCAGCCTGCACACTTTATGCTCTTGACCTGGAACTTCATACCCTTGTGGTTGTTCCACATATACTTCCTCTTCTAGATATCCATTCAAGAATGCCGACTTGACATCCATTTGATGAACATGCCATTTGTTTTGTGCAACAATGGCCAAAACTGTTCTAACTGTATCCATGCATGCAATAGGTGCAAACGTTTCATTGAAGTCTATGCCGGGTAGCTGTGTGAACACTCTTGCTACCATTCTTGCTTTGTGATTTTGCACATTCCCATCAGCATTCCCATCAGCATCTTGCTTGGTCTTATAAATCCATTTGACACTGATTACATCTTTGTCTTTTGGTACATCAACCAGTTCCCATGTCTGGTTCTTCTCAATGCATTCTATTTCTTCATCCATGGCTTGTGCCCATACTTATTCTTCAACAGCTTCTTCAAATGTTAGTGGATCATATATTGGAGAAAATAATGCAAAGAGAGAGAATGAATTTGGTGTACTAGCTTCATATATCTCTCACAGACTTCTTGTCTTCACTGGTTATGTCGATGTCGATCTCGACGAAATGCTTGATGGAGTTTGTTCTCCTCTTGGTGTACTTGTCAGTGTAGCTTGAGCTGCTACTTGTGTCGATGGTCCTTGTGCTAAACCCTGTCATGGTGTCATGGGAGTCGATGGTGCTACGACTAGTTGACTTACATGTGGTGTTTGATCCACTTCCTCTTCCATATCATCATTGTCAACATTCGACACAATCTTGACATTTATGTCGATGGTTTCATCCCATGATTCATTCTTAACAAATTGAACATCTTGACTGATTATCACTTTCCTTGTGACGGGATCATACATCTTGTATGCTTTTGTGTCTTCTGAATAACCGACAAAAATACACTTATGTCCCTTCTTGTCTAGATTCCTTCTCAACTCATCTCGCACATGAGCATATGCAACACAACCAAAAACTTTTAAATGGGAAACACTATGATTCATACCTGTCCATGCTTCTTGGGGAACTTTGTTCTTCACACTTTTTTTCGGATATTGGTTCATAATGTATACAGTAGTTGCAACTCCTTCACCCTAATATTCATTTAGCAAATGCTTGGCTGCCAACATGCTGCGTGCCATCTCCATGATGGTTCTGTTCTTTTTTTTAGCAATACCATTCTGCTGAGGTGTATACCATGCAGTGAATTGTTTTTGTATGCCATGGGTATTGCAAAAATTCAGAAATCCATTTGAAACATATTCACCTCCTCTGTCGGTCCTTAAGATCTTGATGCGGTTTCAACTCTGGTTCTCCATGAGTGACTTGAACTATAGAAAATAACTAAATGCATCGGATTTATGTTTCAAAAAATATACCCATGTTTTTCTTGAGTAGTCATCAATAAAAGTTAGAAAATACTTGCAGCCACCAATGGATGATGTGTGCATTGGATCACAAATATCAAAGTGCACAATTTCAAGTGGTGTGCATGCTCTATAGGACTTTCCGACTGGAAAAGTCTCTTTGTGCTGTTTACCAAAAATGCAGCCTTCACAAACCCTCTCTTGTCTGTCGATCAATGGTAATCCTTTCACCATATTTTTTGTGTGCAGTAGCTTCAGCCCACAAAAATTTAGATGTCCAAATCTGAAATGCCACAACCAAGATTAATCCTGAACTTCTGTCTGAAATGTAGCTTGCAAATTAGCGCTGCCATTTTCTTTCTTGTCGAGTAGCTCGATCGTTTCTTCACTTTCTGCCTTGAATGCGGCTCCTGTGTTTGTCTTCCCTTTCATGTCGGGAACTATCCTCAATGGAAACAAGAAATTCCTTGTCACTGGCAGTTTTTCTATCAGTTGGTTGCTTGGACACTTGTCTTTAATCACACAGTGATCATATTCCATGTAGACTCTGTAGCCTTTTTGTATCAACTGTCCAATGCTTAAAAAATTATGTTTCAGACCTTCGACATGATAGACATCAGGGATATACTTACTCTACCCCTATTTGGTTAGAATATCAATAGAGCCTTTTCCTAAGACAGTAACTTGGACATTGTTTCCAAGTGTAACATCAGTTTTAACTGAATTGTCTAGACTAGAAAACAATTTTAAATTACCCGTCATGTGGTTGCTGCATCCTGAATCTAAGTACCATATGTCATGTGGACTTTCTTGAACAGCATTGCATTCAAGTGGAGATGTCGATGCCATTAACATTGCGCTTGTTGAAGTGTTGGTGTTGGTCAACGGCTTTGCCTTCCTTGGTCATATTGTTTCTTCTTGCATTCATATGCATAATGACCAAACTTCTTACAATAATGACATTGGATTTTTTATTTATCAAACCTCTGGCCTCTTGGCTGACTTGGTTCTAATTATCTCCACTACCACCGACATTTTACAGGACTTCTGCCTCGTCCTCCTCTTGAAGAACATTTTCCTCTACCTCTGAATTTGTTTCTCCCCCTACCTCTACCAAGGCTTATGGATGATTGTGCTACGAATGCACCTTCCAATGATGTTTTTGTTCTACTGAGTCTATGTTCATGATTGATGAGTGAAGCTTGCAGCTCATCAATGGTAAATGTTGACATGTCTGTGTGTTCTTCTAAGGTCACAACCAAATTTTCAAATCTTGGGGGAAGACTTCTAAGAATTTTTTCAACAACCCTTCGGTCTTCTATGGCTTCTCCATGAGATTTCATTTGGTTCATCAAACCAACAAATCTGGTGTAGAATGTGTCTACATTCTCTGAATCTTTCATGGACAAAGATTCAAAATCTCTTCTCAGAATCTGCAGCTTGGATGTCCTTACCTTATCCAAACCTTGATAGGAGGTATCCAATGTATCCCATGCCTGCTTAGCATTAGTTTTTGCTGCTACTCTTGGGAGTATGCTCTCATGCATAGCTTGATGTATGTAAAACAGAGCTTTTCCATCTTTCTTCCTATGTTCCCTCAAGACATCTTTCTCAGCCTATGTGAGATTGTTATATGTTGTCATGTCTGCTGGTTCTACATAACAATGTTGGACTATCTCCCAGACATCTTGACCTCTGAATAAAGCCTTCATTTTTAAAGACCAATATTCATAATTCTTTCATGTAAAAATTAGAGTTTGTAATGAACCAGAAGTGGAAGCCATTTTTAAGTTTTAATTAACTTTCCTTAGAAAATTAATTTTCCACCTTTTAAGACAAGATTTCTTTCTTAACCTTGCTCTGATATAAACCTTGCTCTGATACCAGTTAGCCAAAACCAAGCTGACTAAACTTGAGTTTACTGCTCAATTAATATTAAAATTAAATATTTTCATGTCGACCTCTTTTTATTTTTTTTATTTGTCAAGTGAAACTTCTCTATCTCTCGACTAGACAAGTCTATCAACTTTGGTCGGCCTTTTGACTCGACTGATTTACTTCAACTTACTTGTCGGTTGTACCGACTGATTTTACCTCGACCACTTGTCACTTTGAAGTCAACTGACTTCGACTTCTAAGTTGGCTCACCTCTTCGACCTCTCAAGTCAACTAACCTATTTAGCCTCTCAAGTCGGCTTACTCAACCGACCTTGTCAGTTCACTTTGGTCAAAATATACAAAGTATTTTTCTTAGTCTAAGAGACTTAAGAAATTATAAATGCTTTTCACCTATGAGTAATATGAAGTAAAAATGGACACATCAACAAATCCAAATAACTTATTAAAACATATGCCCAAATATGTAAGAAGACTTGAGTCGAACCAATGTGCCGTAAAACTTGAACTTTTACAGAGTGAGAAATTTATGGGTTCTTTGATATTTCACTTAACTCGTAAATGTAAACAACATTTACACAAGTAAATATGGAAACATTGTGCGCCCAAATAAACATGCATTCAACCACAAACTATTTCATATATATATAAGTATGCGGAAATAACAAAGATATTACAAACTTGTCTGTCCAGACTTGTCATCTTACCGACTGATCCTTTTATAGAGCTTCGGCTTTTCGAATGAATCACATACATAGAAGCTTGAGCTTCAACTTCTATTTCTCACCCTAGGTTCCTTTCTCTCTCTATTGCATCTAGTGACTTGTGTCTAACCTGATTTACAATCTGCTTCTTCTATTTATAAGCAACCTAAAAATTGCTTCTACATGAGTCGACTGACTCTCCATTAAAGACTGTAATAACTATCTACCTAACAACTTAGCTTCATAAATTATTTCGACTAGATTACATTGCCGAATCGTGGACTCTTCCCTCTTTTTAGACTGACCAACAAGATCTTAACTGATACAGACTTTGACGGAGTCGGCTGAGAGTTACGTATGGATCTACGAGTAATTACATTTTCGAACAAGTCATCCATGCTGAAGCTGATTGCCATGAACGCCCAAAAACCCATTGTTGAATGAAGAATATTGGAAAGACGTGATGATCAAACTCAAAGTTTTGAAGTTTTGAAGTTTTTGATTGAGTATCACTTACTTCCGATTTCCCAGGATCGATTCTCCAAACCCGCCATTCTTAGCCATTCTATTAATTCACAAAAGCGAGTGACAATCTCCATTCCATTCACAACCTCTATTTTAACAGAGCTTCAACCCCTGACATACATGTAGTTTATGAATGTGTTAGGTGTTCATTTGCCAGTAGTATCACCGACAAATAAATGCCAGGTAAGAGCCGAATAAACAGTTTCTAGAAAATCTTTGCTTGCCACGTTTCCCACTTAGCCTACGTCATTATCACAAACTCAGGTGTGCGTGATATTAATTTGTGTATCAAAAAAATTTGTAGCTGAAATGACTTTATCTATTTTAATAAATAATTACACCAAAGGTGTTATTAAGGGGACGGTCCTCCTATTGACGAGGAGTTGGCTAATCTATAGACCATTTGGATTTTTTCAGGTAAGTTTGATCAATTCGGTAATATGATTTGTTGTTGAAAATGAGATTTTTAGTGTTAAAATTGTAATTTTTAATGCAAAAATGGATTCAAGACTCTCGATTTTCCTTGGGGCACTTGGTTTATGCAATTCGAATCACTAAAAATTACCCTTTCAATAATTTATGCCAGATTTTGGCAAAAAAACTCACCGAATTTTAGGTGCAAATGGTCTAGAGATTAGCCAACTCCCTCTCGATGGCCTATGAAGAGCTACCTCTCTCATAATATTCCAATATAATATATGTAATGTTGGGTGTATGGGTGAATGTAGGCCTAATGTGGGTGGATGCAAACTAAAAATAAATGTAGGTATGGTAAGTGAAAGAGGGGGCACTAACCGTGATGTAGGAGATTGGATAGTAATGTGAGAATGGTGGGATAATTTGGAATGTGTCCTAATATTTCACAATGTGAATTGCATTTTAGGTTCAAAACGAGAGATCGAGAAAGACTGACAATGAATTAGTTCTATATGTTGAGTTCATATGGGCAACACTACAATTCCTAGCTTCACCACCCATAGTTTCAAAGGCGCCATGAAATTGAGCATTTAAAGTGTGTTGTAATCTGTGGAGCTTGTGACTCAACTCCATTGCCTCTGATCTCATATCTTAAGTTTGGGAGTACAATAATTCAGCACCAGAAAGAGTGAATAGTATATATGGCAGGAGATAATAACATGCACTAGCAGAGAAAAGATGGAAGTGAATAGGAGATTGGATTGAACAAAGAATGTATTAATGGGTTATGTATGTACAATAACTGTAGGAGACAAAATATTGATTTTATAAGTTTTTGGGTGAGTCGTAGAAGCACCCTTCCAAAGTGGATGAACACATGCAAATTGCATTGTGGCAATTCACTAGAGTCAGAGCTTGAAATTATCACTACATGGCTTTCCTTTCTCAATTTAGCACCTCCAAGTTTTGAGTTGGGATTGTAGCCTTTAGATTTAGCGAGGGAGCGAGCAGATCTAGGATAGTGATGGAGAAGAGGACACGAATTATATGCTTCTTGAAAAATTTGCAAGTCATTCATAGGACACGTTTCACTGTCCAAGTACGATTAATGATATTTTTTTAACTTCCCTCACCAAACTGAAGAGTCTTCCACAAGCTTCTTGTGTATTACTTAGTATTATATATAAAATTTTATTCTTCCATAATTAGCTGTAATATGCCTTAAAGAAGTTGTTTCTGTGAAGCATGCATGTTCTGCTTTGTAATTTGGTCATTCAATGATCTTCAATACATGAGATTATAAGAGGACCGAGGCGAACGGTTGATAAGAAAAATGTTGTCACTTGTGCAAATTATGATGTGTAGAAATTTTGATGTGTCACATAGTTCAAGTTTCAATTTCAAAGGTATAGCCTCTCCACGTCTAGGTCAGGTCTCAGTTTCAAAAGTATAGTTCCTAAAGCTACCTAAAACTTCAAAAACTCTTTTTGGAGAAAACTTATTTTCACTTATGTGGTGATTCGGAATTTTGATGTAACTTATTTTCACTTATTTTCCTAGACTTGATTTCATCACATATACTTATATTATCTATACACAACTTTGTCTAATTTTTTGCAACATATAGAAATTATCTTTGGTATTTCATTTCCCCCACTTTGGGGGTATGCTAGTTTTTTAATAAACTGTGTATAGAATAATAATCAGCAGATGTGCTTAACTTGTAGTTAGTGAAGATAGATAAATAACAATTTGTTGTATAAACTATATGTTTTCTATCTATTTCTTAACAGTTATTTATGTATCAACTATTAGTTACTCATTCATAATTACTATAATATATATATATATATATATATATATTAATTATTTATTTAAAATTTGAAAACGCTCCTATATAATATCATTATGGGGTACAGTTGTATTATCTAGTGCAATAAAAAATATATATAAATACACTAATCCAACTTAAAATCTAAGATATAAAAAACTATCCATATTTATAGTGTGTAATTGATTTTTTAAATTATTTTTATTATTAAATATTTTATTAACAATTTAATTTTAATTATATAACTTATTTTAAACATTAAAAGTTTTGAGTCAAAACTAATTAATAATTTGTTTTCTTATCTTAACTAGAACTCAAAACTTAAAATTTTCTTATTTGACATTTTAATAAATTTCTCATACAGAGATACATATACTAGCACAACCACATTTTTAAAAGTGGTTGATATAAGTCTATCAACACCATTATATTTAAAAAGGGTGGAAGATGGAGATTTGTGTGTATCAACCACTTTTAAAAATGTAGTTGTGCTAGTGGTTAATTATAGATAACATTTAGCTGACCATGTTGGATTATAGTTGAGAATGTTTGATTATGATACTAATATGATTACTTGTGTATTGACCATGTTTATTTATCATTAAGCATATTTATTGATGGTTGAGTGTAGATAAAGTATTGTATATAAAATACTTTTTTCTATTACTCTTTAATAATAATAATAATAATCTATTTTTGGGCAAGGACTTAACTACTAAAGTGTACATACACTACCCCCTTTGGATTTGAACCTGTGAAAGAGGAAACACATACTCTTAACCATTATATATATTCTTTATAATTTTTCAATTAAAATAATGAAAACAAATGTATAGTTGAGAAAAATAAAAAAATTAATGATATCTTTGGATTGTTAAATAGCTTTCATGAGTGATAAAATCTTACGGCTAAATAGCAGTCATTTGTCATTTTACACATCAAAAGATTGCCACTTGATAAAAGTGTCGTTAATGAAGTTAGGAAAATTTGACTAGGTTATGGTTTTTTTGGGCCCATGGTATTTGGTGGCCCGTGATAATGGCTTATCATATTGCTTGTGAAGATACCTATTTAATGGTTTCTATGATCAGTTTTCTTTGTCTTTATGTATATGTTTGGTTCAATTATTATTTGTTAGGTTCTTTTTATTTTTTATTTTTGTAAACTTTGTATTTGTTGAATAATCCTTTCGGATTACATTGTAAATAATATTTTAGTTATTAATTAGTAAATTCTAGTAAATAATCTTGTTATCTAATTGTAAATAATGGTTTTGATATCCTTTATATGTAACACTCATCTACATAATAATATATTGATTTGCTGAGGTTCTTCACGGCCTGTGTCAGTGGTATCAGAGCAAAGGTAGTGAAGCATTGGTGAGAAAGAAGGAGCCTGTGAAGGAGGAGCCAGCAAAGGAGCTATCACCAAGAAAGGAGACTTGCTTAGTAAATATTGTGGAATAAAGACAAAGACTGCACATAAATTCTTCCGGTAATTGTTTTGAAGAATTATTTTTCTTTTTTAAAAGGAAAAAAAAAGGAAGAAGAGAGCCGCCATTTATATTTTTGTGCAATGGTTTCTATTTATATTTGAGTGCAAGGTTTTTTAAATTGAAATATTAAACCTTTCGGGAAATATTTTTAGAAGATAAAAAGATTTTAAAGAACATTGGCTAAGAGGAAAAGAATATATCAGAGTGTATTTTGTACAAAATTTACTACAGAGTAAATTTCAATGAATTCCTTAATTTCAATTGTTGGAGTTATTTTGTCTCGAAAAGAAAATTATCAAGAATGGTTTCGAAAAGTTAAAAATACCCTTATTTTTAATGACATGTGGGATGGAATTTGTGAAAATGAGAATTTAGAAGATAAGAAAGATGGAGAAGCAATAGATGAAGTGGATAAAAGTGCCCCAATACCACCTACTAATGTCAAAGATTTAGCATTATGGAAAAGCAAGGACAAGAAGGCTTATGCCTTAATTATTGCCTCTGTAAGTGAAGAAGTAAGTAGACATTTAGTTTCTAGAAAAAGTTCTTGGGAAGCATTAAAGAAACTAAAAGATTTGTATGATTGACATTCTGAGCTTGAAATCATACAATTGTTAATGACGTTATTTAACTTAGAGTTAAACGATAATGATCCAATGAAACTTGCTTCTGAAATTGGAGTCATTTTCTATGATATTGATGCAATTGGTGTAAAAGTTGACATTCAACTTACTGTATTTATTAAATCTCTTTATCCTACCTATACTCATTATTTATAATCACTTCAAGCTAGTGGCCAAATGAAAGGTATGACCTTTGAAACACTCATTGAGAAAATTGCAGAAAGAGAGAAAGCATTTGTGAAGAAGAAGTCTAAACCCAATGAAGAAAATTTGTGTCTTGCACAGAGAGTACACAAATCAAAAGAATAATTTGCAAAGGATGAAAATAGAAGCAGAGGTGGAGGTAGAGGACAAAGAGGATAGTACAGAGGAAGGGGGGGATATTTAATCAAGGAGAGAAACAATCATATAGACGTGGAAAAATAGGTTATACTGCCAGTTATTGTAGAACTTCTTGGGATAAAATTGTTAAAAAGAAAGAGCAAGTACACGATAAAGGAAATGATAAAGGTAACCCTCCTGAATCTGCACATTATGTTGTTGGACATTGTAATCTAGGAATTGAAGAAGCTTTCAATACTTCGTTTTCATGGAATGACATTTGGTTATTGGATACCAGAGCCACATGTCATATGACATTTATAAAAGACTTCTTTGAAACTTTTAGTGATCAAATTGATGGGGTAATACATTTGGCTAATAAGTCTCAGTTAAGACCTTCAGGAATTGGTTCTATTAGATTGAAATTATGAGGATTTGTTGATTATATACTTTCTGATGTTCTTTATGTTCCACAATTGAAGAGAAATCTAATATTTCTTGTGCAAATTAGACAAGAAAATCACTTGATACATATGTTTGATGGTATCATTGAAATTAGAAGAGCTTATGATAATGTGATTGTAATGAATGGAGTGGAAGATAACAAACTTTTAAAGTTGAATGGTACTTCATCCAATTCATAGAATTCTACAAATTTGGTTTAGCATTATAGTAATTTATCTTCCAGCTTATTGTGGCATGCTATATTTGGCCATATTAATTATGACAGTCTCAGGATTGTGAAATAGAAAGGATTTCAAGGGATTCCTACTATTCCAAGACAACTTTCCCCATATGATTCTTGTATCTTAGGCAATCACAGTAAACAACCTTTTAATGATTCTATGTTTCGAGCTTCAAGAAAGCTTGGTCTTGTTCACTCAGATTTATGTGGGCCCGTGCTCGTTCCATCAGCAAATGGTAAGAAATATGTCATGACTTTAATTGATGACTTTATGAGGATGTGTTGGCTTTATTTATTAAAAGCAAAATCTCAGGCTTTTGATACATTCAGAAATTTTGATTTATGGATTAAAAATGAAGCTCAACTCAATATTGGAACCCTTCAAACTAATAACGGTGGTGAATATACATCTAAAGATTTTGAAAAGTATTTGTAGGAGAATGTTATTAAACATCAAACAACTATTCCTTATAATCCACAACAAAATGGTTTGGTAGAACATATGAATAGGTCATTGTTCAATATGGTAAGATTGATGATGTTTTTTAAGAATATCAAGCTAATTTTTTGGGGAGAAGCAGTTCTTTGTGCTATCTACATTAAGAATAGATGTCCTTCTGCTGCAATACAAAACAAAACACCTTATGAAATGTGGCATGATCATATTCCAACTGTCAAGCATTTTAGAATTTTCGGTTCCACATGTTATGCTTTGATTGCTGAGCAACAAAGACATAAATTGGGAGCAAGAAGTAGGAAGTGTATTTTTTTGGGATATTCTAATACTTCTAAAGCTTATAGGTTGTATGATGAAGATATCAGGAAGTTTATTGTTTCTAGAGATGTTATATTTATTGAATTTGAGAAAGATGCACTCACTATTGATAAACAACTTGCTCAGTGTGATAGATTTCATTCTAAAAAAATCTATCATGAAATGGATAATAAAATTCCAAATCTTGAAGGGTGGATTCCTATTCTAAGTCAAGTTTTGGAATTTTCTTCTATAGCAACAAGTTCTTCTAATGCACAAGTTGATGAAACAGAAGATGAGACAGTTGATGATATTGTTAATGGAATGGATAAATTAAGTATCATAGATAATGCCGAACCTACTCTTAAAGAATAAATAGAGCAAACACCAAAAAAGAAGAAGTTTGTAGATCAATACAGACTAAGACATTTCCAAAAAGGTATGATGATTTTGTAACATTATATTGTGAATTAAACTTTGATGCGTTTGATGAACCTGCATGTTTTCAAGAAGCAGTAAACAATGATGTATGGAAAAGTGCAATGCAAAGAGAGTATGATGCTCTCATAAAAAATGGAACTTGGAGGTACGTGAACCCTCCAATTGGATGCAAGTGGATATATAAAAATAAGTATAAAGCATATGGGTCACTTAACAAACACAAAGCGAGACTTGTAGAAAAAGGGTATGCACAGAAAGGAGGTGTTGATTACACAGAAACATTTTCTCCTACAAATAAATGGGGCACCATTCAAATATTGTTTTCATTAGCGGCACAGAAAGGATGGAAGATACATCATATGGATGTTAAAACCACATTTTTGAATGGAGACTTAAAATAAGATGTGTATATGGATCAGCATGAAGGCTTTGCTATCAAAGGTCAAGAACAGAAGGCATGGAAATTAGTCAAATCTTTATATGGTTTGAAGCAAGCACCCCGAGCTTGGTATGAAAAGTTAATTGAAAATCTTCTCAAATTGAATTATAAGCACTTCAATCTAGATGATGCAACTTTATTTGTTAAGAAAGTTGGAATATCGGTTGTATATCTAGTTGTCTATGTGAATGATCTGCTTATCACAGGAAATAATGATGATTATATAGTATCTATCAAAAGAGAGTTGAAAAAGGTTTTTGATATGACAGATTTTGGATTATTACATTATTATTTAGGAATTGAAGTAGATAAAAAACCAAAACACATTTTCATTTCTCAGAAAAAACATGTTGGAGAGTTATTAAACAACTTTTGTATGCAGGATTGTAATAATGTTTCAACACCAATGGAGCAGAATCTAAAGCTTACTTCAAATGAAGGTAGCACATTTGAAGATCCAACAAAGTATAGGCAACTTGTTGGAAGTTTAATTTATCTTACTACTACTCGTCCTGACATAAATTTTGTTGTAGGAATACTTTCCAGGTTTATGCATCATCCTTGTGAAGGTCATTGGAATGCAGCAAAGCAAGTGCTCAACTATTTAAAAGGCACTCAATCTTGTGGCATCAAATATTCTAAAGTTTCAGACTTTCATCTCACTGGTTATTCAGATTCTAATTTTGATGGAGATAAAGAGCATGGGGTCTCTACTTCAGGTTATTTGATGAACCTTGGATCAGCAGCTATCACATGGAGATCACGAAAGCAATCCGTTCCTGATGATTCTACAACTAAAGCCGAAAATGTTGTAGCAGCTCAAGCCACAAAAGAAATCATTTGGCTTCATAAAATCATTTGAATACTTGCAGGAGAAACAAATGACTACAACGCCTCTCTTTGTTCACAACACTTCTGCAATTCAATTGGCCAAGAATCCAAAATTCCATGATCGAACCAAACATATAAACACGAAATATCACTTGATTCGACATCATGTTGAGGCCAAAACCATTCATCTGACACATTGTCCTACTTCAGAGCAAATTGTAGATATCTTTACTAAAGCATTGGGCCGTGAAAAGTTTGAAAAATTTAGAATACAGCTTCACATGTTAGATGTCCCTTCGGATTAAGGGGGGAATGTTGAATAATCCTTCGGGATTACATTGTACATAATATTTTAGTTATTAGTTAGTAAATTATAGTTAATAATCTCGTTATCTAACTGTAAATAATGGTTTTGATATCCTTTATATGTAACACTCATCTACGTAATAAGATATTGATTTGCTGAGGTTCTTCATGGCCTGTGTCACTTGTGTATTATATAAGGAAAGATATAAGAATTCAATGTTTCATATAGTTATTATAAATGTTATTTAAAAAAAATCAATCGAACCAACAAAGCAGCCATAACCCTGTTACTGAGAAAATCAACCATCATCCTTACACAGGTCTGACTGGAACGCCTAAGCTTATCTTGATTGCAGATTCTCTCCATCCAATGGACAAAGAACAGAGTGAACTGGTAACTTTGCTCTGGTCCACAAACCACAACAACATTACAAATATTCCTGACCCGACATCATAAAAACCTTCCAAAACACAAAACCATCATTTCAACAAAGGAAAATATTTGTTGAATATTTCCATTCCTCATAACCTTATTTCCGACAAGTCATGTGAGAAACCAAACCCTCTCAACATTATTTCCAATAAACCAATTGTAGCCTTAAAAATATTGATATTTAAAAAAATTGTCAAATACCTGCATTCATCCAGTGCCAATGCATCCCCACAAGAATCGTTGGGAAATATATATGATGTGGTGTCTGTTAGAAAATACCTGCATCCATTCAGTGCCAATGCCTCCCCACAAGAATCATGGGGGAAATATATATGATGTGGTCTTTGTTGGAGCACCGAGTGGTTATAATTGGTCATGCAGTCTCTGGAAAAACTGCGGAAAAATTGTTATAATTGGTCGAAACCTATAGAGTATTTTTCTTAGTCTAAGAGACTTAGGAAATTACAAATGCTTTTCACCTGTGAGTAAGATGAAGTAAAAATGGACACATAAACAAATCCAAATAACTTATAAAAACATATGCCCAAATATGTAGGAAGACTTGAGTCAAACCAATGTGCAGTAACACTTGAACTTTCACGTAGTGAGAAATTTATGGGTTCTTTGATATTTCACTTGACTGGTAAATGTAAACAACATTTACACAAGTAAATCTAGAAACATTGTGCGGCCAAATAAACATGCACTCAACCACAAACTATTTCATATATCTATATATATATAAGTATGTAGAAATAACAAATATATTACAGACTTGTCTATGCAGACTTGTCAGTTCACCAACTGATCTTTTTACAAAGATTTGGCTCTTCGACTGAATCACATACACAGAATCTTGAGCTTCAACTTCTCTTTTTCACCCTGAGTTCCTCTCTCTCTCTATTGCATCTAGTGACTTGTGTCTAACCTGATTTACAATCTGCTTCTTCTATTTATAGGCAACCTGAAAATTGCTTCTATGTAAGTCGACTGACTCTCCATTAAAGACTGTAATAAATATCTACCTAACAACTTAGCTTCAAAAATTTATTCGACTAGATTACATTGCCGAATTGTGGACGCTTCCCTCTTGTCAGACTGACCGACAATATCTTGACTGATACAGACTCTCAAAGTGTCGCCTGAGAGTCACGTATGGATCTGTGAGTAATTACATTTTCCAACACTCTCCCTTAATTATCAGCAGATGGGGTTTTTAAAACAAAATTTACAAAATGTTTCATAGCTTAGACATGCTTCGTTTATGACAGAGTTTGCTGTTGAGAACTTGTCATTCAAAGATAACTACGTCAATACTGGAAAGTATCATTTGCCAATGACTTTGTAAAGATGTCTGCAAGTTGATCTTCAGACCTACAAAATTTCAAACAAATTTCTTTGTTGTTCACCAACTCTCTTATGAAATGAAACCTTGTGTCGATGTGCTTGGTTATCTTGTGAAACACATGATTCTTGGATAATTCTATGGCTGAATTATCATTGCAGAAGATGGTTGTCAGTTCTTGATGGTTCTATGACAAGTCTTTTAACACTCTCCTCATCCAAACAGCTTGACATGCAGCGCTTGTTGCTGCAACACACTCTACTTCAGCTGAAGACAAAGTTACTATGGGATGTTTCTTTGAATCCCATGAAATAACACCTGTACCAAAATTAAATGTGTACCCAGATGTGCTCTTCCTCTCATCTATGCTTCCTCCATTTTTACTGTCAGTGTAACCAATGAGTTTAAAATTTTCTGAGGTTGAATACATAATACCAAGGTCTTTTGTGCCACTTACATACCTCAGAATTCTTTTACCTGCTTTCCAATGAGAGTCTTTTGGTGTCTCCATGAACCTTGAGATCAGACTTACTCCATACATAATGTCTCGTCTTGTCGCTGTCAAATACATAAGGCTACCAACAATCCTTTTGAATAGCGTAGGATCGATAGTTGATCCTTCATCATTTTTGCTCAATTTTAAACATGTTATTATTGGTGTTGGGTGTGTATTGCAATTAGAGATGTTAAACCTTTTTAAAACTTCACTTGCATACTTAGACTGTGATATGAAAATACAACTTTCAGACTGCTGAACTTCAATGCCCATAAAAAACTTCATAAGCCCTAGATTAGTCATTTCAAATTCACTTTCCATGACTGCTTTAAAATATACTATGCCATAATCACGAGTAAATATTAAATCATCTACATACAAGTAGAAAATTAACATCTTACCTTGCTCATTCACTTTGGTGTAGAATGTTAGCTCACTTTCACTTCTGTGAAATCCATTTTCAGTGAGATAGGAATCAATCCGACTGTACCAAGCTCTAGGAGCTTGCTTCAAACCATATAGTGCCTTTTCAAGCCTGCACACTTTATGCTCTTCACATGGAACTTCATACCCTTGTGGTTGTTCCACATATACTTCCTCTTCTAGATATCCATTCAAGAATGCCGACTTGACATCCATTTGATGAACATGCCATTTGTTTTGTGCAGCAATGGCCAAAACTGTTCTGACTGTATCCATGCGTGCAACAGGTGCAAACGTTTCATTGAAGTCTATGCCAAGTTGCTGTGTGCACACTCTTGCTACAATTCTTGATTTGTGATTTTTCACATTCCCATTAGCATCTTTCTTGGTCTTATAAATCCATTTGACACTGATTACATCTTTTTCTTTTGGTACATCAACCAGTTCCCATGTCTCGTTCTTCTCAATGCATTCTATTTCTTCATCCATGGCTTGTGCCCATACTTATTCTTCAACAGCATCTTCAAATGTTAGTGGATCATATATTGGAGAAAATAATGCAAAGAGAGCGAATGAATTTGGTGTACCAGCTTCATAGATCTCTCGCGGACTTCTTGTCTTCATAGGTTATGTCGATGTCGATCTCAACGAAATGCTTGATGGAGTCTGTTGTCCTCTTGGTGTACTTGTCAGTGTAGCTTGAGTTGATACTTGTGTTGATGGTCCTTGTGATGAACCATGTCATGGTGTCATGGGAGTCGATGGTGCTATGACTGGTTGACTTACATGTGGTGCTTGATCCACTTCCTCTTCCATATCATCATTGTCAACATTCGACACAATCTTGACATTTATGTCGATGGTTCCATCCCATGATTCATTATTGACAAATTGAACATCTCGACTGATTATCACTTTCCTTGTGACGGGATCATACAGCTTGTATGCTTTTGTGTCTTCTGAATAGCCGACAAAAATAAACTTATGTCTCTTCTTGTCTAGATTCCTTCTAAGCTCATCTCGAACATAAGCATATGCAACACAACCAAAAAAATTTAAATGGGAAACACTATGATTCATACCTGTCCATGCTTCTTGGGGAATTTTGTTCTTCACACTCTTTGTCAGACATTGGTTCATAATGTATACAGTAGTTGCGACTGCTTCACCCCAATATTCATTTATCAAATGCTTGGCTGCCAACATGCTGTGTGCCATCTCCATGATGGTTATGTTCTTTCTTTTGGCAATACCATTCTGCTGAGGTGTATACCGTGCAGTGAATTGTTTTTGTATGCCATGGGTATTGCAGAAATTCATAAATTCATTTGAAACATATTCACCTCCTCTGTCGGTCCTTAAGATCTTGATGCGGTTTCCACTCTGGTTCTCCACGAGTGACTTGAACTGCTGAAAATAACTAAATGCATCGGATTTATGTTTCAAAAAATATACCCATGTTTTTCTTGAGTAGTCATCAATAAATGTTAGAAAATACTTGCAGCCACCAATGGATGATGTCTGCATTGGATCACAAATATCAAAGTGCACAATTTAAAGTGGTGTGTGTGCTCTATAGGACTTTTCGACTGGAAAATTCTCTCTGTGATGTTTGCAAAAAATGCAGCCTTCACAAACCCTCTCTAGTCTGTCGATCAATGGTAATCCTTTCACCATATTATTTGTGTGCAGTAGCTTCATCCCACCAAAATTTAGATGTCCAAATATGAAATGCCACAACCAGGATTCATCCTGAACTTCTGTCTAAGATGTAGCTTGCAAATTAGCGCTGCCATTTTCTTTCTTGTCAAGGAGCTCGATCGTTTCTTCACTTTTTTCCTTGAATGCGTCTCCTTTGTTTGTCTTCCCTTTCATGTCGGGAACTATCCTCAATGGAAACAAGAAATTGCTTGTCACTGGCATTTTTTCTATTAGTTGGTTGCTTGGACGCTTGTCTTTA
Source organism: Pseudotsuga menziesii (assembly GCA_001517045.1). Classification (NCBI taxonomy): domain Eukaryota; kingdom Viridiplantae; phylum Streptophyta; class Pinopsida; order Pinales; family Pinaceae; genus Pseudotsuga; species Pseudotsuga menziesii. The sequence continues at coordinate 401,243 of LPNX010111892.1, forward strand.
ATCACACAGTGATCATATTCCATGTAGACTCTGTAGCCTTTTTGTATCAACTGTCCAATGCTTAACAAATTATGTTTCAGACCTTCGACATGATAGACATCAGGGATATACTTACTCTCCCCCTATTTGGTTAGAATATCAACAGCGCCTTTTCCTAAGATAGTAACTTGGACATTGTTTCCAAGTGTAACATCAGTTTTAACTAAATTGTCTAGACTAGAAAAAAAGTTTAAATTACCAGTCATGTGGTTGCTGCATCCTGAATCTAAGTACCATATGTCATGTGGACTTTCTTGAACAACAATGCATTCAAGTGGAGATTTCGATTCCATTAACATTGCGCTTATCGAAGTGCTAGTGTTGGTCAACGGATTTGCCTTCCTTGGTCATGTTGTTTCTTCATGCATTCATATGCATAATGACCAAACTTCTTATAATAATGACATTGGATTTTTTATTTATCAAACCTCTGGCCACTTGGCTGACTTGGTTCTGATTATCTCCTCTACCACCGACATTTACAGGACTTTTGCGTCGTCCTCCTCTTGAAGAACTTTTTCCTCTGCCTCTGAAGTTGTTTCTCCCCCTGCCTCTACCACGGCTTATGGATCACTGTGCTACGAATGCACCTTCCAATGATGTTTTTGTTCTGTTGAGTTTGTGTTCATGATTGATGAGTGAAGCTTGCAGCTCATCAATGGTAAATGTCGACATGTCTGTGTGTTCTTCTAAGGTCACAAGAAAATTTTCAAATCTTGGGGGAAGACTTCTAAGAATTTTTTCAACAACCCTTCAGTCTTCTATGGCTTCTCCATGAGATTTCAGTTGGTTCATCAAACCAACAACTCTCATGTAGAATGTGTCTACATTCTCTGAATCTTTCATGGACGCAGAGTCAAAATCTCTTCTCAGAATCTGCATCTTGGATTTCCTTACCTTATCCAAACCTTGATAGGAGGTCTCCAATGTATTCCATGCCTGCTTAGCATTAGTTTTTTCCGCTACTCTTGGGAGTATGCTCTCATGCATAGCTTGATGTATGTAAAATAGAGATTTTCCATCTTTCTTCCTCTGTTCCCTCAAGACATATTTCTCAGCCTGTGTGAGATTGTTATATGCTGTCGTGTCTGTTGGTTCTACATAACAATGTTGGACTATCTCCCAAACATCTTGACATCTGAATAAAGCCTTCATTGTTAAAGACCAATATTCATAATTCTTTCATGTAAAAATTGGAGTTTGTAATGAACCAGAAGTGGAAGCCATTTTTAATTTTTAATTAACTTTCCTTAGAAAATTAATTTTCCACCTTGTAAGACAAGATTTATTTCTTAACCTTGCTTTGATATAAATCTTGCTCTGATACTAGTTAGCCAAAACCAAGCTGACTAAACTTGAGTTTACCACTCAGTTAATATTAAAATTAAATATTTTCATGTCGACCTCTTTTTATTTTTTTTATTTGTCAGGTGAAACTTGTCTATCTCTCGACTAGACAAGTCTATCAACTTTGGTCAGCCTTTCGACTCGACTGATTTACTTCGACTTCCTTGTTGGTTCTACCGACTGATTTTATCTCGACCACTTGTCAGTTTGAAGTCGACTGACTTCGACCTCTAAGTCGGCTCACCTCTTCGACCTCTCAAGTCAACTGACCTATTCGACCTCTCAAGTCGGCTTACTCAACCGACCTTGTCAGTTCACTTTGGTCGAAATCTACAGAGTATTTTTCTTAGTCTAAGAGACTTAAGAAATTACAAATGCTT
>LPNX010111892.1:404987-448271 GCA_001517045.1 Pseudotsuga menziesii
AGTTGTTTAATAAACTGTGTATAGAATAATAATCAACAGATGTGCTTAACTTGTAGTTAGTGAAGATAGATAAATAACAATTTGTTGTATAAACTATATGTTTCCTATCTATTTCTTGACAGTTATTTATGTATCAACTATTAGTTACCCATTCATAATTACTAATATATATATATAGTAATTATTTATTTAAAATTTGAAAACGCTCCTATATAATATCATTATGGGGTACAGTTGTATTATCTAGTGCAATATAAAATATATATAAATACACTAATCCAACTTAAAATCTAAGATATAAAAAACTATCCATATTTATAGTGTGTAATTGATTTTTTAAATTATTTTTATTATTAAATATTTTATTAACAATTTAATTTTAATTATATAACTTATTTTAAACATTAAAAATTTTGAGTCAAAACTAATTAATAATTCGTTTTCTTATCTTAACTAGAACTCAAAACTTAAAATTTTCTTAGTTGACATTTTAATAAATTTCTCATACGAGTTTTTACTTAATACATATACTAGCACAACCACATTTTTAAAAGTGGTTGAGATAAGTCTATCAACACCATTATATTTAAAAAAGGTGAAAGATGGAGATTTGTGTGTATCAACCACTTTTAAAAATGCAGTTGTGCTAGTGGTTAATTATAGATAACATTTAGCTGACCATGTTGGATTATAGTTGAGAATGTTTGATTATGATACTAATATGATTACTTGTGTATTGACCATGTTTATTTATCATTAAGCATATTTATTTATGGTTGAGTGTAGATAAAGTATTGTATATAAAATACTTTTTTCTATTACTCTTTAATAATAATAATAATAATAATAATAATAATAATCTATTTTTGGGCAAGGACTTAACTACTAAAGTGTACATACACTACCCCTTTTGGATTTGAACCTGTGAAAGAGGAAACACATACTCTTAACCATTATATATATTCTTTATAATTTTTCAATTAAAATAATGAAAACAAATGTATAGTTGAGAAAAATAAAGAAATTAATGATATCTTTGGATTGTTAAATAGCTTTCATGAGTGATAAAATCTTACGACTAAATAGCAGTCATATGTCATTTTACACATCAAAAGATTGCCACTTGATAAAAGTGTTGTTAATGAAGTTAGGAAAGTTTGACTAGGTTATGGTTTTTTTGGGCCCATGGTGTTTGGTGGCCCATGATAATGGCTTATCATATTGCTTGTGAAGATACATATTTAATGGTTTCCATGATCAGTTTTATTTGTCTTTATGTATATGTTTGGTTCAATTATTATTTGTTAGGTTCATTTTATTTTTTATTTTTGTAAACTTTGTATTTGTTGAATAATCCTTCGGGATTACATTGTAAATAATATTTTAGTTATTAATTAGTAAATTCTAGTTAATAATCTTGTTATCTAATTGTAAATAACGGTTTTGATATCCTTTATATGCAACACTCATCTACATAATAAGATATTGATTTGCTGAGGTTGTTCACGGCTTGTGTCAGTGGTATCAGAGCAAAGGCAATGAAGCATTGGTGAGAAAGACTTGGTGAGAAAGAAGGATCCTATGAAGGAGGAGCCAGCAAAGGAGCTATCACCAAGAAAGGAGAGCTGCTTAGTAAAGATTGTGGAAGAAAGACAAAGACTGTACGTAAATTCTTCCGGTAATTGTTTTGAAGAATTATTTTTCTTTTTTAAAAGGAAAAAAGAAAGAAAGAAGAGAGCCGCCATTTATATTTTCATGCAATGGTTTCTATTTATATTTGAGTGCAAGGTTTTTTAAATTGAAATATTAAACCTTTCGGGAAATCTTTTTAGAAGATAAAAAGATTTTAAAGAACATTGGCTAAGAGGAAAAGAATATATCATAGTGTATTTTGTACAAAATTTACTACAGAGTAAATTTCAATGAATTCTTTAATTTCAATTGTTGGAGTTATTTTGTCTGGAAAAGAAAATTACCAAGAATGGTTTCGAAAAGTTAAAAATACCCTTATTTTTAATGACATGTGGGATGGAATTTGTGAAAATGAGAATTTAGAAGATAAGAAAGATGGAGAAGCAATAGATGAAGTGGATAAAAGTGCCCCAGTACCACCTACTAATGTCAAAGATTTAGCATTATGGAAAAGCAAGGACAAGAAAGCTTATGCCTTAATTATTGCCTCTGTAAGTGAAGAAGTAAGTAGACATTTAGTTTCTAGCAAAAGTTCTTGGGAAGCATTAAAGAAACTAATAGATTTGTATGATTCACATTCTGAGCTTGAAATCATACAATTGTTAATGATGTTATTTAACTTAGAGTTAAAAGATAATGATCCAATGAAACTTGCTTCTAAAATTAGAGTCATTTTCTATGATATTGATGCAACTAGTGTAAAAGTTGACATTCAACTTACTGCATTTATTAAATCTCTTTATCCTACCTATACTCATTATTTAGAATCACTTCAAGCTAGTGGCCAAATGAAAGCTATGACCTTTGAAACACTTGTTGAGAAAATTGCAGAAAGAGAGAAAGCATTTGTGAAGAAGAAGTCTAAACCCAATGAAGAAAATTTGTGTCTTGCACAAAGAGGACACAAATCAAAAGAATAATTTGCAAAGGATGAAAATAGAAGCCAAGGTGGAGTTAGAGGACAAAGAGGACAGTACAGAGGAAGGGGGGGGGGGAGATTTAATGAAGGAGAGAAACAATGATGTGGAAAAACAGGTCATACTGCCAGTTATTGTAGAACTTCTTGGGATAAAATTGTTAACAAGAAAGAGCAAGTACAAGATAAAGGAAATGATAAAGGTAACCCTCCTAAATCTGCACATTTTGTTGTTGGACATTGTATTCTAGGAATTGAATAAGCTTTCAATACTTCGTTTTCATGGAATGACATTTGGTTATTGGATACCAGAGCCACATGTCATATGACATTTATAAAAGACTTCTTTGAAACTTTTAGTGATCAAATCATTGGGGTAATACATTTGGCTAATAAGTCTCAGTTAAAACCTTTAGGAATTGGTTCTATTAGATTGAAATTATCAAGATTTGTTGATTATATACTTTCTGACGTTCTTTATGTTCCACAATTGAAGAGAAATCTAATATTTCTTGTGCAAATTAGACAACAAAATCACTCGATACATATGTTTGATGGTATCATTGAAATTAGAAGAGCTTATGATAATGTGATTGTAATTAATGGAGTGGAAGATAACAAACTTTTAAAGTTGAATGGTACTTCATCCAATTCACAGAATTCTACAAATTTGGTTCAGCATAATAGTAATTTATCTTCCAGCTTATTGTGGCATGCTAGATTTGGCCATATTAATTATGACAGTCTCAGGATTATGAAACAGAAAGGAGTTCAAGGGATTCCTACTATTCCAAGACAACTTTCCCCATGTTATGCTTGTATCTTAGGCAAGCACAGTAAACAACCTTTTAATGATTCTATGTTTCGAGCTTCAAGAAAGCTTGGTCTTGTTCACTCAGATTTATGTGGGCCCATGCCCGTTCCATCAGCTAATGGTAACAAATATGTCATGACTTTCATTGATGAATTTATGAGGATGTGATGGGTTTATTTATTAAAAGCAAAATCTCAAGCTTTTGATACATTCAGAAATTTTGATTTATGGATTAAAAATGAAGCTCAACTGAATATTAGAGCCCTTCGAATTGATAACGGTGGTGAATATACATCTAAAGATTTTGAAAAATATTTGTAGGAGAATGGTATTAAACATCCAACAACTATTCCTTATAATCCACAAGAAAATGGTTTGGCAGAACATATGAATAGGTCATTGTTCAATATGGTAAGATCGATGATGTTTTTTAAGAATGTCAAGCTAATTTTTTGGGGAGAAGCAGTTCTTTGTGCTATGTACATTAAGAATAGATGTCCTTTTGCTGCAATACAAAACAAAACACCTTATGAAATGTGGCATGATCATATTCCAACTGTCAAGCATTTTAGAATTTTTGGTTCCACATGTTATGCTTTGATTGCTGAGCAACAAAGACATAAATTGGGAGCAAGAAGTCGGAAGTGTATTTTTTTGGGATATTCTAATACTTCTAAAGCTTATAGGTTGTATGATGAATATAACAGGAAGTTTATTGTTTCTAGAGATGTTATATTTATTGAATTTGAGAAAGATGCACTCACTATTGATAAACAACTTGCTTAGCTTGATAGATTTCATTCTAAAAAAATCTATCATGAAATGGATAATGAAATTCCAAATCTTGAAGGGGGGATTCCTGTTCTAAGTCAAGTTTTGGAATTTCCTTCTATAGCAACAAGTTCTTCTAATGCACAAGTTGATGAAACAGAAGATGAGACAGTTGATGATATCGTTAATGGAATGGATAAATTAAGTATCATAGATAATGCAGAACCTGCTCTTAAACAAGAAACAGAGCAAACACTAAAAAAGAAGTTCGTAGATCAATACGGACTAAGACATTTCCAAAAAGGTATGATGATTTTGTAACATTAGATTGTGAATTAAAATTTCATGCGTTTGATGAACCTGCATCTTTTCAAGAAGCAGTAAATAGTGATGTATGGAAAAGTGCAATGCAAAGAGAGTATGATGCTCTCATAAAAAATGGAACTTGGAGGTTGGTGAACCCTCCAATTGGATGCAATTGGATATATAAAAGTAAGTATAAAGCATATGGGTCACTTAACAAACACAAAGCGAGACTTGTAGCAAAAGGGTATGCACAGAAAGGAGGTGTTGATTACACAGAAACATTTGCTCCTACAACTAAATGGGGCACCATTCAAACTTTGTTTTCATTAGCGGCACAGAAAGGATGGAAGATACATCATATGCATGTTAAAACCGTCTTTTTGAATGGAGACTTAAAAGAAGATGTGTATATGGATTAGCCTGAAGGATTTGCTATCAAAGGTCAAGAACAGAAGGCATGGAAATTAGTCAAATCTTTATATGGTTTGAAGAAGCACCCCGATCTTGGTATGAAAAGTTAATTGAAATTCTTCTCAAATTGAATTATAAGCACTTCAATATAGATGATGCAACTTTATTTGTTAAGAAAGTTGGAAGATCGGTTGTATATCTAGTTGTCTATGTGGATGATTTACTTATCACAGGAAATAATGATGATTATATAGTACCTATCAAAAGAGAGTTGAAAAAGGTTTTTGATATGACGGATTTGGGATTATTACATTATTATTTAGGAATTGAAGTAGATCAAAAACCAAAGCACATTTTCATTTCTTAGAAAAAACATGTTGGAGAGTTATTAAAGAAATTTGGTATGTAGGATTGTAATCATGTTTCAACACCAATGGAGCAGAATCTAAAGCTTACTTCAAATGAAGGTAGCACATTTGAAGATCCAACAAAGTATAGGCAGCTTGTTGGAAGTTTAATTTATCTTACTACTACTCGTCCTGACATAAATTTTGTTGTAGGAATACTTTCCAGGTTTATGCATCATCCTTGTGAAGGTCATTGGAATGCAGCAAAGCGAGTGCTCAAATATTTAAAAGGCGCTCAATCTTATGGCAACAAATATTCTAAAGTTTCAGACTTTCATCTCACTAGTTATTCAGATTCTGATTTTGATGGAGATAAAGAGCATGGGGTCTCTACTTCAGGTTATTTGATGAACCTTGGATCAGCAGCTATCACATGGAGATCATGAAAGCAATCTGTTCCTGTTGATTCTACAACTAAAGCCGAATATGTTGCAGCAGATCACGCCACAAAAGAAATCATTTGGCTTCATAAAATACTTGAAGACTTGCAGGAGAAACAAATGACTACAATGCCTCTCATTGTTCACAACACTTTTGCAATTCAATTGGCCAAGAATCCAAAATTCCATGATCGAACCAAACATAGAAAAACCAAATATCACTTGATTCGACATCATGTTGAGGCCAAAACCATTCATCTGACACATTGTCCTACTTCAGAGCAAATTGCAGATATCTTTACTAAAGCATTGGGCCGTGAAAATTTTGAAAAATTTAGAATACAACTTCGCATGTTAGATGTCCCTTCGGATTAAGGGGGGAATGTTGAATAATCCTTTGGGATTACATTGTACATAATATTCCAGTTATTAGTTAGTAAATTCTAGTTAATAATCTCATTATCTAATTGTAAATAACGGTTTTGATATCCTTTATATGTAACACTCATCTACGTGATAAGATATTGATTTGCTGAGGTTCTTCACGGCCTGTGTCACTTGTGTATTATATAAGGAAAGATATAAGAATTCAATGTTTCATATAGTTATTATAAATGTTATTTAAAAAAAATCAATCGAACCAACAAAGAAGCCATAACCCTGTTATTGATAAAATCAACCATCATCCTTACACAGGTTTGAGTGGAACGCCTAAGCTTATCTTGATTGCAGATTCTCTCCATACAATGGACAAAGAACAGAGTGAACTGGTAACTTTGCTCTGCTCCACAAACCACAACAACATTACAAATATTCCTGATCCGACATCATAAAAACCTTCCAAAACACAAAACCGTCATTTCAACAAAGGAAAATATTTGTTGAATCTTTCCATTCCTCATAACCTTATCGCCGACAAGTCACGCGAGAAACCAAACCCTCTCAACATTATTTCCAATAAAGCAATTGTAGCCTTAAAAATATTGATATTTTAAAAAATTGTCAAATCCCTGCATTCATCCAGTGTCAATGCCTCCCCACAAGAATCATTGGGAAATATATATGATGGGGTCTCTATTAGAAAATAATTGCATCCATTTTGTGCCAATGCCTCCCCACAATAATCGTGGGGGAAATATATATGATGTGGTCTCTGTTGGAGCACCGAGTGGTTATAATTGGTCATGCAGTCTCTGGAAAAACTGTTGAAAACAAAGGCTTCAATCGAACATATCGATTGAATATTCAAAGTGAATTTCACAAAGTTTCAAAGCAAATCTGGTAGAGTTTCACAGGTACAGAGCATAGAATTGTGGAACAATCCAACAAAGAAAGAACCTGAACCATGAATGGGTAATACGACCAGCGTAGATCCAAATCTTAGGCTCTATCAAGCACCGAGAGGGATCAAATCTCTTCGTAGGTATCCATTGATTTGATTCAAACCAAAAGACACATCTTTTTATTTAAGGTCCACATATAATATTTTATTATTAATATTTAATATTATTTATGGCCCACATATAATATTTATTATTATTTTTTATTTTGTTATGAACTAACATTACAACATTTCCCCATACATGGTTTTAAAACCATATGAAAGGCCCTCCTACAACCATGGGTTGTTTAGAAGGCCTTGCACATGGTCTTAAAACCATTTGCAAGGCCCTCCTAAACCATGATGTACAATAAAACTATGGGCTGTTTAGGAGGCCTTGCACATGGTTTTAAAACCATATGCAAGGCCCTCCTACAACCATGGGTTGTTTAGGAGGCCTTGCACATGGTCTTAAAACCATTTGCAAGGCCCTCCTAAACCATGTACAATAAAACGATGGGTTGTTTAAAAGGCCTTGCACATGGTTTTAAAACCATTGTTTAAAACCATGCACATGGTTTATGGTTTTAAAACTATGTGCAAGGCCAACATTTTTTATTATTTTGTTAAGTAAAAACATTACAACATCTCGTGTTTTTTTCCTCACCCATATTTTTTTACGGATAATTAAATTTTTACTTTTTTATTGTTTTGTTAGGTAGGAAGATTACAACATCTCCCCCATATTAGGTTTTTTTTCTGGCCGACATTTATTTTGGCCTATAATTAATATTTTTTTTTATTAATAAAAATAACATTACGTAACGTTACATAGCGTTACATAACGTTACAAGATCTCCCCCATACTGGGCTGTAGAGCACCTCTGAGCCCAAAAAAACCACTATAATCTTTAATATCTTATGTGACATATAACAATATACACTATTATTGTAAGAGGATTACGAAACTTGGAAACAATTAGCAATATTAAATATATTATAATAATATAACAATATATTAAAATATATACTTTTATAAAATATATATTTAATATATCATAATACTGTTATATATGTAATATTATTATTGTAAGAGGATTATGAAATATAAAAACAATATACTATACTACTACAATTAGTTGATACTTTAACAAATTTATCTTAGCGTAATAATTTTCAATTTAACTACTCACACTCATTGTAAGGTATAGTGACACTTGGGTGTTTTGACGAGGAACACTCATCAACTACTAGTCGTGGCATAGACTTTAACAGCTTGCTAAATTGTCCATTACTAATTGTATGCATAAAGTTTTACAACTTGCTAAATTGTCCACTGCTAGTGAAGGCATGGATAGACTCTCACACCGTGGAAATCCATACTCAAATTCAGTTTGATCTTGACACATAATGGCGCTAATTCAATAGTGTACGGTCAAAATTAGAGATTTTTGCTTCTCCAGCAGTGCGAATACTTGTCAACCCTTACTTAATTCCATCAACGAGATTTTTACAGGGAAAATTAATATTTAAATCTATTTTCAATATTTATATTTATTTAAATTTTTATTTATAATTAAAATTAAAGTTATATATATTAATAATTCATAGACTAGTTTGGGTGACTTTATTTTAAGAAGAAATATAAATTTTTATTTATAATTAAAATTAGAGTTATATATATCCGCGAGATGTAGAACAGTTGGTGGCGGGGTATGGTTAAGACGCCCCCTAAGCTGGAAGGTCACCGGTTCTAATCCCGTCGGATACCAAAAATCCAACCATGTTAAGGGTTGGTGCGGTCCAGGTCGGTGCAGAGGTTCCACCACTTTGCCAACAAAAAATAAAAAATAAAAATTAGAGTTATATATATATTAATAATTCATAGACTAGCTTGGATGACTTTAGTTTAAGAAGAAGTTTATCTATTTGTAGTAGGTTAAACTTTATACTATTTACACTTAAAATTTGGTGAGTTTTCTAGTAAAAATTCAGCGATTGCATACTTTGGATGTCTCAAGAATAATTGAGAGTCCTGAATCCATTTTTGCAATAAAAATTGCAATTTTAACATTGAAAATCTCATTTTTAACAACAAAATGAAATTAAATATATAACTTTTATATAAATAACACATCTTCTTAACCATTAAATTCATTTTTTTAATATAAATATCTTTTAGCCATAAACTACGGAAAAAAGTTGATTCCGTGTTACTCCAGATTCAAATTCTTATAACACGTGCTGGCCCTTTGTTAATCTATTGTCAAAGTTATTTAGAAGTCGATTTAAGGTATCGTATCGTTTTGTTTCTGTGTTCTTTTTAGTCAAGTATTACTTCTGGTATTTAATAAGTTCAATGGATGTGTAACATAGCTTTAAGAAATCCGTCAACCAACACAACCATCACGCATAAAAAATTCAAATCCATTACGATACCGTAGGGTGTCTTTTATGACAACCGTGTCTCTTTATTTGTCTATAGTCAAAGTTGTTATTACAAAATTTACAAAATTTAAAGATGCCGAAGAATATATAAATCTGATTTTTTTTTAAGGAGATAAGACAAGTTCTTAATCATTGGAGTTGGACTTTTCATCGTGAAGAATATATAAATTTGATTTTTGAAAGGAGATAACACAAGTTCTTGATGATTACACTTTTTTCAATGTTATTATTAATTTTATTAGTCAAACCAGTGTTTTTATAGAGTTTTTTCTCAATTAAATTTATTTATATATTGCTTTAATGTTATTATTAAAATTATTAGTCAAACAAATGTTATTAGACTTGTCCACTAATGTATCATTTTCGTGTTATTATTAAGATCTAATTAAATACACATTCTTTATCATTAGGCCGATTCATGTACCACTCCATGTGAAGGAAAATTGATAATTGTGGATCCAGTATTAGATACTAGCCAAAATTGAGATACAATAAGATCTGGCCAGCTTATGGATGGCGAAGAATATATAAATCTGATTTTTTTTAATCAGATAAGACAAGTTCTTAATCATTGGACTTGGACATCTTCATAGTGAAGAATATATAAATTTGATTTTTGTGAGATAAGACTAGTTTTTGATGATTATACTTTTTCAGTGTTATTATTAATTTTATTAGTTAAACAAGTGTTTTTAAGATAAGTTTTTTCTCAATTAAATTTATTTATATGTTGTTTTAATGTTATTATTAAGGTTATTAGTCAAACAAATGTTATTAGACATGTCCATTAATGTATCATTTTCGTGTTATTATTAAGATCTAATCAAACACATATTCTTTACTATTGGGCCGACTTATGTACCACTTCATGTGAAAACAAATTAATAATAATAAACGCAGTATTAGCTACAAGCTAAAATTGTGATCCGATAAGATCTGGCCAGCTTATGGATAATGTTATGCTGAATAGTTTTCCTAGAGAAAGGGAAAGGACTCAAAAACAATGGAATGAGATTTTACAGTTGGTTGGACTCTCTCTATCTAAAATAGTGGACAGGAACGGAGGTCTAACTAAAATCATTGAAGCACTCAAGTGCTCATTGGAAGGTCGATTAGTATTTTAGTTAGTTTGTTTAAGCAAGGAAGTCACCCATTTTAGGAAGACCAATTTCTAATTTGATATCTATGTTTATATTAGGAACTCTCATATTATGGTGATCTCTTTTGAAGTATTGTTGCAAGCCGTATGACTGTTGAGCATTTAGTTTCAATTTAAATGTTATTTTCCTTCAAACTGTTTTTTAATATTCCAAACGCGGAAGCCGTGGTTTCCAATTCGTTGAGATAATTCTAATGGGATACATCTTCAATAACCATTATGACTTAGACTAATAAAATTCTATATAATTTTCATAGCTTGTAACGAAGTTAACCAGGAATCAAATGCATGCATAATTCTTTAAATCTTCATCAAAATGGATTTGTTTGCTGTGCATTTGAATCACAATTTTCAGAGAGGTGTCCTTCTCAAACATGTTCTATCTTGGATTACTTAGTTTATAATGATAATGTCACGTCCCCTCTCCTTTGGTCGTTGAGAGAAAGGATGCGACTACACACTGCTCTGTTTATCCGGGGAATCTAGCCCCATGAACATAAAACGAAGAATTGCATTGAATACAAAATTACATATACAAACGCATAATACATGTAAATACTGCGGAAGCAAATACATTTCAACACATTCAATATGTTCATAATAATTCATTAAACATATACATTGCAGAGAATATACAGAAAATACAAGAGAGCACTTATCTTGTAAATAAGTTGTCCCGCAACTAGCTATGTTGCTACAATGCTCCACCCAACCATAGGCCAGTGTGCCCATCAATCTCTTAGCACCACTGTCACACTTGAGCTGGGCATGATTTTCACAAGGCACTAGGGAACAATAAGCTCATGCATAGCCAAATACAAGCAAGGTTCAACAAAGCCAATATACAATTGCATTTATCAAACTACTAAAGTAGTGGAAACGAAGAATTTCTAAGCTAGTGAGCTCAACCATAGAGCTATGGAAACCTACACAATATCTATCTATCTTGGCATCCACAATACCTACACACCCAGCACAAGGAAGTATCCCCTCCACCGCTACACAATCCCTCAGTCCATACCTTCCCTTCTAGTGCTCTTCAAGGTGTGCACAGAAGTTTTGCTAGCCCCTCTTGATCACTTTGTGAGGTTCCTCTCTTCAATAGGTTTATCAAGCCAATTCTAGGCCTCTTCCACTCCTAAGCCTTATAGACCAAAAAAAGGGTGTGCATAACTTCAAAACTCAAGTTCTCGATATGAGGAAAGACATCTTGGGAACCAAAAACGAAAATTGTAGAAGGGGAAATCGTCCCTGGGAGAGCAATTCGAATTTAGAAAACGTCTATGGGCATTACGGGAGCAAAAACGACCTCCATAAACCCACAAATCGGGAAATCTCTCTTCCCAAACACAAAAACGGATTTCTGGGTATGGAAAAATGAGGAAAATGATAGAAATTGTGAAGGAAAATGCACCGCAAGCTCTAATTGCATGAGGAAGAGGAAAACGTGGGTGACGAATGGAATGGGCATCAATTTCTGGGTGTTAACTTGCCCAATAAGTCAAAATACGACTTCCAAAAACTGATGGCTTCTCTAATATGAATTTGACTGCCATACTCTTCCATTTCTCAAGGCATTAGGCTACCTTAACCAATTTCTGGAAGAAAAAAATGATTGGGCAGAAAAGACAAAATGGGTAGTTGAGATTTTATGGGTTCTCTCTTTGACACTTGACCCAACACTATTGTCTCAATAGTTTGAATAATTCCCCCCCCCCCCCCCCCTATTCCTTGTGAAATCATCACCCCATCTCTTTTTTGCATTGACATAGCTAGTTGTGGGTTTTTTTATTAATTGCATATTTACATGATGTATCTATTTAATATTATGTCTCACTGGCACTAAAACCATATGCATTGATTTTACTTGTCGATACATAAAACACTAAATCCATGGTGGGGCCTTGGCCTTGAGCTCCTCACCATGTTTTAATAACGATATTTACATCATTTTCAATTTTAATATAATGGGGTCAAAATCGGGATATTACAGATAAGTAATTAATAATATTAAAATATGTATTTATTAATAATAAAATATTGTATATGAAAAACTATTATCAATATCTTAAATATATATAGAGAGAGTAATATTTTATTGTTAGTGATCAATCATTAGTATAAATGATTATTATATTATTTTTATTAGTCATGTGTAATTATAGTAGCATAGCCACTCAACTTCTGGCAAGTGAGCACCAACAAATCTATCCAAACTTGAAAAAAAAAATTAAAGCATCAATTGAACAAACATAAAGTTCCTTAGGCATAAGAATTTGAAGTCCAAAATATGATATATTCTCCCCTATAACTATTGATGTAATAAAGAAATAAGTTTATAGCTATATTAGTTTTTAATATTTTACTATAATAAGAAATAAGATTATGGTTCTATTAGTTTTTAATATTTTACTATAATAGCGTGATCGAGCTAATGAAGATTTATTTTGACATGTTCGATGCAATCGAAAATTGAAAAAACAGATATCCCTCAACTTACATGGATATTTTGAGACACATACACAATGAATTGTGTGTGTAGGGGGGGGCAAAGGGGTGTGTGTGTGTGTGTGTGAGAGAGAGAGAGGGAGAGAGAGAGAATGTGGAGGTGGTGTGTTTGGGTTTAGAGGAGAGAGAGAGGGGTGGATGTTAGGTGTAGGTGGAGAAGTAGTGGAGTGAGAGGGAGTGAGAGAGGGGACTAGTAAGAGTTAGGGGGAAGAGGGGGGAGAGAGAGAGGGGGGGTATTGGTTTGGGTAGGAGTAGGGTGATTAGGGAGAAATGGTGGTATAGGTGAGGAGTGTAGGTGTTGAGGTTAGAGAGAGAGCGAGAGAGAAAGATTGGAGGGTAGTAAGGGGTTAGAGGTAGATAGGGAGGGTGGTGGTTGAGGGGTTATAGGTAGAGACACAGGGGGTGTTAGGGTATTGGAGGTTAGCGGAGCAAGGGAGAAAGAGAGTGAGAGAAGGGTTTAGTAAGGGTTAGGAAGTGGAATAAAGGGGTGACAAAGAGAGAGTAGGGAGGAAGACTATTCATTAGAGGAAATTTGGGGTCTAAAATGGGCCTTATAAGAAAACGTGCCAAAATAAGTATTTGTGAGTTGGAATTCAAGAACCAATAGAATTTCAATAAAATAAGTCAACCATAATGGTTGAATTGACATATTTGTCATTAAAAAAAACTACTTTTTTTGTTCGTATTTTCAACATATCTCATTGTGTTTTTACTCAAATTTTGATCGGGAGAGCTCCTTGGATGTGGAATTTGATTCTGCATCCAACGAGTACCCACACTGCATACTTTTGACAGACCTTGCTACCCCAAAAACAAGAAATACCTGAAAAAACGTGATAGTGCATCACGTTTTTTTAGGTATTTCTAGTTTTTGGGGTAGCGGGGTCCGTCAAAAGTATACAGTGTGGGTACTCGTTCGATGCGGAATCAAATTCTGCATCCAACAAGCTCTCCCGATCGAAATTTGAGTAAAAACACAGGGAGATATGTTGAAAATACGAATACAAAAAGTAGTTTTTTTTTTCCTCCAAAATTAATCAATATTATTTTATTATTTTAACTATTATTTTATTATTTTCCTTAGGAGGCCCATTTTAGACCCCAAAATTCCTCTAATGAGGGGCTTGGGGGGAGAGATAGGGGTAGCTAGAGGTTGTGGTTGCTTAAGGGTAGGGGGATGTGTTAAGCAGTTGGAGCAGGAGTGTTAGGGATTTGGATACACGGTCTTAGGGGGTTGGGGAAGGGTGTTAGGGGATATTAGGGACTTGATTTGGGAAGTAAAAAATTATTTACAAAACATGTACTTGTTTTTCTTCTCTAGTGCATGTTTTAAAGAACCAAAATGCATAAACATTTTATAAAACAAAAACACATACATGTTTTGTTCTCCTATCCTTCGTGAAATCCCACTCCGCTTCATTGTGATTTCTCATTCCGATGCTTTTTAAATGAGTATGTTTTGTTGTATTCTACAACAAGAACATGTTTTGCAAAACATGCATTGTATCTAAAAGGTCCACCATATTTTTGCGGGGACCCTAATTTATATAATTATATAAAATGTATGTTGATGCACCTAGTCCTTAAGAACTTTATCTTATTCCCACTGAATTTCTCAATAGAAGCTTTCAAATCCTTGAAGATATCATACACTTCATATTTTTTCTTCGGGAAATACACCCAACAATACCTTTAGAAATAATCTATGAATGTTAATACATACTTTGATTTTTCATAGGATAGTGTGGGAAGTGGTCCTATAATATATGAATGCATAAATTAAATCACTTGGACAACACTTCTTTCCTTCCCCTTGTCATACTAGTACTCTTCATGCTTCACAGAAAAGCATCCCTTGCATGTGCCTTTGAAAAACTTGATGCTTGGAAGTAATTCAACCATGTTTTCTTTGCTCAAAGATTGAAGATATCTGTAGTTGAGGTGTCCAAACCTATCATGACATAGCTTCATGGTATTATTGGCATGTGACATGAGTGCATTCGTTGAGGAGTATGGAAGAAAGTGTGAAAACTTGTACATTCTTTACTCATGATCTGGAATCCCCACTACGACAAATTTTCCTTTAGAAATTTATGATATTCCCACATCATATTGAGTGAATGATACTATATCATCCGAACACATATGTTTCATTTGATAGATAGAGAATAGGTTTGGTGCAAGATCAAAAATAAAGAACACATTCTAGAAGTACCTGTTATCAAGATTGATCCTTCCAATCCCTTTGGGTGGGATCTCAAAGTCATCACCCATGAGTATGGATGGAACATTATAGGGTTGTAGGTCTGAGAAGGAGTCTTGGGTGGAAGCCATGTTCCTTGAGGCACATTAATCTATGATTAATAAGGAAGAGATAGAATATCCAACAACCAGTGTATGGCATCTTTCCTTGTTTTCAGAATTCAAATCTCCATCTTTCTTCCTTGCGCCATATATATGGAACGGGAATGTTGTTCTTCTCAAGGAGTTGCACCTTCATGTCAATGGTATTCTTCATGCATGCACTCTCTAGATTTCAACCTTTGTAATAGTAAGTGCATTTATACTTCTCTTGCTTCTTTCCATTTCCCTTACTAGGGTTCGAATCCCCATCAGAATATTTGGGCTTCTCTTGCTTCTTATTCTCTTGTTGCTTCGAATCCTTGGGATTTTTCTTTCCATTTGATTGATTTAAAGCACCCACAACAAGGGATTGATATTTGGTGGATTTGATGGTACCCATTTGAACCAAATTATATTTTTATTGAGTTGAAGACTCGATGATTTCTCCCAAAGATGGCATTCTCCAATTTCGAATTGTCTGCATCCCTGAGTGGAATGTCAAGACAAACACTGAATATTCAAACCCTATATTCGAAAGTATGAACAATATCATCTTCTCTTCCTTCTTTTCGATGCAAAATTGCTTCACTTGAAGAAGCAAGGATTTAAATTTGGTGAAGAAATCTTGGATTGTCTCAAAGTAATTTGGATTCAAAGTGATCAACTCATTTTCAAGTTGGTGGCCACTTAGCTCACTAGTCTTTGAAAACAGTGACTCAAGCTTGATACACACTTCATTTTGTGTTATGAGAATTTTGAAATGAAATACGAGATCCCTTGAAATACTGATACAAATCATCCCAAATGCTTCATCCAATCTGTTGAAATACTTGGACTTCTCAACAACTAAGTTTGACTCATTTTCTATCCACATGGTAACTCTGTAGAGACCTCTCGATCTCAACTGCATCACCATCTCGTCCTTCCATTCAAATTATTTGAATGGAGTCAAAAAGATATAATGAGGCTACTCCATTCGCTGCTATGCACTGAGTGACAAAGAACTCTTGAATAACCTGCAATGCAAACTCTCAATCTACTATAGGAGACCCTAGATTCCAATTCAAACCCTATGAACTATACGAATTTGAATTGCAGCTCCAAAGAGCTATGGTACCATGTGAAATTCTTATTTATAGAAAGATATAGAAGTTAAGAGAGTCCTCACAACAAAATAATTTGACAATACATGAACAAAAAAAATGTAAAAGAGAAAAATTAACACATAGAGATGGTGCCAATAATCGAGTTTTCTATGAAAGTCCAACATCTAAATATGGATGGAGCTTGTTTATATTACAATAGGATAAAATTGTTATCCCTTGGAGTAAAATTGGTGGCATACATGTGGCAGTATTAGATTGGACCTCAAACCCCCCTAGGTTTAAGCTTCCAAACCACTTCAAACGGTCATGAATGGCCATTTCAACATTGGGGAAGCATGATTAGTCATAGATAAGGGTTAGGTAGTCATGTTGGAGTGCATGGGTGAGTGGGAGTTTCTCTAGGAATCAATAAGTGGTTCAAAATAGAAAAAAAAACTCAAATACAATGTATGCGCACCTCTGGTCAAACAAAATCCATGATTTAAGGAGTGGGAGCACCCTAAGGGACCAAAATGTCATTAATGAGTGTGCTCATGCTCTTGGTTGACGAAAATGTTGGTGCAGGGTGCAATTAATGGTCCAAAACCCTCAACAACCTTAGGAATCCATCATAACCAATGTTTGGACTATGCAACATAAGTGAAAACAAATGAGACTATGGACTTAGGTGGTATGTGACTATGGTACTAGGTGGTATGATTTTCTAACATAAAACATTACGATGACAAATATATGTTTTTTTGTAAAAACCTTAAGTTAGTATATGATGGAACCCAAACATGTTCAACTAGTTGCAACAAAATATGTGATGAGGAACCTAAAGGGTATGTTGTAATATGGTCTCAGATATGCATCAGATGGTGAGATCATATTACTTGGATTTGCAAATTCAGATTGTGGAGGAAGTGAAAAAGATATAAAGAGCACTTCATGATGTTATTTTAGTTTGGGGTCAAGTATGATCTCATGGTTTAGTAGAAAGCAGTTCAGTGTTTCCCTAAGTATAGCAGAGGATGAGTACATTACAACATGTTCATCCTATAGTAAGGTAGTATGGATTCATAAGATGGTGGAATGATTATTCGACGCAGATATAGATGTGACTGATATCCATTGTGATAATGTGAGTTGTATTGAGATGACCAAAATCATAATGTTTCATGATAAGTTGAAGCATATCAAAATTAGACATCACTGCATCTGGAATGTGGTGCAGAAGGGAGTTGTAAATCTCAAGTATGTTCCAATAGAGGAATAAGTTGCTAATGTGTTGACTAAGATTGTGTCTTGTGTAAACTTTGAATATTTTCAAGAAAATCTTTGTGTATTCTGAAAGGATCTCCCTTGAAAGAGGGAGTGATGACGACATATAATGTTTCCTGTTGCAGTGGTGTAATAGCTCATCCTAGGTAGGGTATGTCTAGATAGGCTTGCTTGGCCCAAAAGGGTTAGTAAGCTAGACTAGGACTATTTGAACCTAGGGGTATTAGTATGTATGGCTAGGATTGTTTATCCTAGAAGGGTTAGTAATCCAGAAAATTCTTTTTTTGTCCCCAGCTAAATCCATCTGTTTGGCTAGGCTTGTTTGGCATGAAAGGGTTAGTAATAAAGACAAACACCTGAGTGGATCCACCAGAGAACCCACTATGATGTTTCTTCAGATGTTTGAATGACAAGACAATGTGGTTTCATCCCTCTATTTTGATTCCAACATTTTTCTGCTGATGTAGATGATGTGGTTCTGGCACTCTGTGTTGATGGAAACATTTCTATGATGTTGAAGACAATGTGGTTCAAACATTCTGTGTTGATGCCAACATTTATATGTTGTTGATGATGTTGTTGTTCCGACATTTCTATGTTGTTGATGATGATGTTGTTCTATAATTTTTATGTTTATAATGATGATGTTGTCTCATCATTCTATGTTGTTGATGATGATGTTCCAACATATGTATGCTGAGGATGCAAATCATGATCTAACATTTATTTGTTCATGATGTTTCTTTAGCACTAACATGCTAATGATGTTGTTGTTGTTCTAGTATTTACATGTTGATGTTGGAGATGATGATCCAGTATTCACATATTGATGTTGTAGATGTTGTTCTAGTATTTGCATACTGATGTTGCATATGATGATCCAATATTCAGATAATGATGTTATAGACGATGATCTAGTATTCACGTACTAATGTTGCAAAAAATGATCAAGTATTCACATATTGTTGTTGTAGATGATGGTCCAGTATTCATGTACATATCCTATAGAGGATGATGTCCCAGTACATACATATTGATGACGATGATGATGTCCCAATATCTACATACTAATGGTGTTCCATATGACGATGATGTCCTGGTACTCCCATACTGATGATGATGATGATGTCCCAATATTCACATACTAATGATGTTGGTTTTGATCATTATCCCACACATCCATGATGATGATGATGATGATTTTGATAATGATGTAGTTCCATGTATATTATGTTGTTTCAAAACTTCCTATGACATATAGATATTCACCAGTTAGTTGTACAATTGTTGTTGTGGTTGTTGCTGATGATGTAGAATACCTTCTTAGTTAGGAGGGAGTGTTAAAATAATGTAGCTTTGAAAGCAATTTGTATTATTTTTATTCCTCCATTAGGATATGTCCTTGATGTATTTGGTCATGAGGTAAAAAAATCCCTTGCAAGTTGCGGCAATAGTACACACAAAAGTATTTTATAAATATTATTTTTATTTCTTCTAGGTAACTCAACCCTAATTAGACAACCTCGTCGACCTAGTTAGGTAATTGAGTCACTCATCTAATGAATATAAATATATGGGTCACCTCCTTCACTCGTACACAATTTTTACTCAAACAAGTTTGCTAGAGAGAGAAGAAAAAGTACGTTAGACAGAGGAGTAGTTGTCTTGGGGTTTTACAATGTCTTGGTTGAGTTATATATTGAGGAATTTTGGAAGGGTTTTCTCCCTTCTGGTTTCCCGAGGGAAAATTTCTTTGTTCTTTGTGTTGTTTTCTTGTTGTTCATTTGGTGATCCTATTATTGTAAATTGTTTTAGAATATCATCTATGCAAATAAGAAAATTTAATAAATTTCGCGGTTTAATTTAGTCTATAGAAATCATAAAATCCAATAGAAAATGGAATTCAAAGAGAGATAAAGCCTATTGGAATTGCTTGATAAAACCAATGAAAGAAAGAAATATGAAAAGGTTTAGTATCTTGGAACTTTCTATGCCCTCCTTGAATAACACTGAAGGAAGGGGAACTTGAGGGACAATGTAGCAGAGAAGGGGACCTTCCTTGTGTTGGGTGTGGTAGGTATTGCGGGTGTCGAGGATAGATACACCCAATTGAGAATCTTGTAGCTGTGTGGTTGAGCTCATTGGCTTAGGATTCTCCTTCATTGTCTCTCTGCATGGTTGATAAACCCAACTGTGCGTTGTTATTCATTAGTATGTGTTTATGGATGTAAGTGAGCATGTGTAGCTCCTCCTTAGTGGATACATAGCCCAACTAGAAGCTGGCCTCTTAGCACAAATAGTATATGTTAGACAGAGTGCATACAGTTGGGTGGAATGATACTCTCACCTAGCTAGTTTCTTGGAAAATTTTCTACTAAAAGATAAGTGTTTACTGCTATCTCTACATATGTCAAATTGCGTATTATGATTGATTTTTTATTTATGTCGAATTGAATGAGATGATTGATATTGAGGTGTTAAACTGGATGCTTTTGAATAGTATGAAAATGAGTTTATGTCCATGCATGATTTTATAGTTATGAGTGTGATGATTATACTAGTATATACAAGTCCTATGTTGGAGCTCCTCTGTCGCAGGTCTTGTGTCATAGCTACTTGACTTGTCCCTTCTATTACATCTCCTATGTTGCATCTCATTAGTCATGGGTCTTGTGTCATAGCTAGTTCTATCATAGTCATTGTGTTGCACCTCCTATGTTACAACATCTCTATTGTAGGCCTTATGTCACAGGCCTTGCATCATAGTTATTATGGCATAACCCTTGTGTTTCATCTCATGTATTGTAGCTCCTCTGTCACAGGTCTTGTGTCATAAACCTAGTATTGCATCTCCTTTTTCATAGGTCATGTGTCACAACTCTTGTGTCAGAGTTAACAAGTACCATATTGTAACGTTCTCGACCCTCCAACTAGCGAAGACGATGCTACCATACCATTATGTATCTAGGAAACTAGCCCCATGAACATATACATAAAGCTAAAATGATTTGAAACTTAAAAGCATACACAGATGTATACGATACGAAATCTACAACGGAAGCATACGCATTCAGGCGTTAACATGTTCATGACAATTTACAAAGAAAATACAATTGGAGAGTTAAATACAAGAATACTTATCTTGAGAAGAAGCTTCCCTGCAACTAGCTTTATCGCTGCAACGTTCCACCCAACCATAGGCCAATGTGCTCCTTACTCTCTCAGCATCACTGCCACCCCTGAGCTGGGCATGTTTTCCATAGGGAACTAGGGGACACAGACTTACACACAGTAAGGCCAAACACCTAATGTCAAGTCAATAATCACATCCAAACATAGTCAGCCCACTAACAACTGGATTCTTGGACTTACTCCACCAAGCTAACACAGGAATGCAATATACAAAAAAAATGCAAGTACTAGGTATGAACCAAAATAGTCTTGGCAACAAAATGATTTTCCATGATGGGGAAAAACAACCCCCTAACAGTAATTCGAAATCCCAGGGACGTTTTGGCCCTAACGTGGAAAAAAATGAAACTCAAAAACACCCAAGAGAACGTGGTCTCTTCCTCAATCCCCTGGGCATTACCAAAATGAATTCCATCTTGGAAGATGATGGGAAAATGCAGCAAAAATCGTGGGGGAAGAAACCCACCCATAGATCATTACCAAAACGAATTTCCTAGCTTGGGAAAAATAGAGCAAACTCGAAAAACGTGCTTGGGCGAATGGAGAAAAATGACTGAGGGAAAATCAACTGTGTGAGAGAAAAACAGTTTCCTGCTAGAGAGAAATTACGACTACCTGCATGATTACATGAATATTTCCTTCCTGCGTGTGAGGGTCAATTGCAGCTACCCCTGTGTGTAGAATGCCCCTACCTTCCTCCACGTGAGGGTAGTTGGGTGAGAGAACTCCCTTAGGAAAACGTGGGGTCAAAGTCTGACAGCCCTTCCAAGACTGACGACTTCCCATACTCCCCTATACCCAAGGAAATAAATACCCAACTACTCCTTGGAGAGTTAAATGGTTGGTTGAATAAGACAAGAAAAGTTGGTTGACTGTTTGATGGGTTCTTTTATGGAAATTTGGATTTTCCCCATTGGCCCCAAAGGTTAAGTATCACCCCCCGCATTATCCTTAGGAAGTCATGCTCCCATATCTTTTAATGTTGCATTGACATAGCTAGTTGTGGGTATTTAATTAAATTACATATTTACATGGTGTCCAAAATTATAATGTGTCGGTTAGCAAAAAATACCATCGCCGTCGATTTTATTTGCTGAAACATAAAACAACAAATTAATGGTGGGTATTTTTCTTTTAGCTCCACACCATGACTAATTACAATATTTACATCATATATATTTAATGCAAACGGGGTCAAAAACCAGGGTGTTACATTCCCCTCCCCCTTCAACAGCACTGTCCTCAGTTCTCAGCAAAACCGAACAAAATTGCTACCTTGGCACTACCTTAGTGCTTTGCAAGAGTAAACAAAAATGGATGTGCCAATCGTATGGAATCCTCCATGTCCCATGTAGCCTCATTGGGATCAAGGTACTTATTCTACACTTTCACTTGTCCAATGGTACGATCTAGAATTCCTCCTTGCTCCCACTATGTTGTTATCTTGCGTACAGACTCCTCCAAGTCCTTAATTACATTCATCAATACACACCACCGAATCTTTTTTCAATACTGGAGAATCCTTCTCCACTGCTTAGAACATCTCCGATGTCTTTGGAAATCCAGCAGTACCTATGCTCAATCCCCGAGCAATGAGTCAATTCCACGTCGGATTTACAAGTTTTTTTTTCTTTTCAAAAGTTATGGATGAATCACATGCCCATGTATATCAACATAAAATCAATAAGAAGTTTCCAAGTGAACCAAATACTTATCTTGCATAAGTATCTTCTTTTGGTTCCACAGGTGTCCGACTGGCCTAATACAACCATGGCACTTACAACCCTACCCCACCTCACACCTGGGTGTGCATTAAAGGGCAGCCAAATTTCCATAAGCCTCGGATTACCCGAAAACATCTTTCAGTCGAGATCTGACACCTCTACTTAAGAGCCTAAAAATCCTTCTAGGAAGGGATAATTTTAGGGGCGAAATTTAGCCCATGGGTTATTTTTAGGGGGGTTTCTCAAAAAAACGATTCTCCATTTTGCAATTTTTGAAGCCTTGTTTCACCCAATTTTGACAGGGTAAACTTTTTTCACCCTAAAAATCACCAAATTATTATATAAACGATATAAAATCCTTGGAAATTAAAATATTTTTCGAAAAATATCGCCAAATTTTTTATAGTTGGTGTTTTAAGAATTTGTAAGATTTTCCAACATTTATACACTTTTAAATAAGTATGGTTCCTTAAAATCATCCCTTCTTCTAGGTTCTCACCAAGCTTGGCGCCTCCTTTTTGGACACCACAACAGTTAATTCACATGTCAGATTCATTCGTATAAGGTGCAATCTATAACAATATTTTCAAAACCATGGTTGCATCATATGATCATGTATATTTACAGGAATCAACGACAACAATAGTTTGACATGTAAACCAAATACTTATCTTTGTAACATATCTTAACCAATATTTGGTAACCCTACGTTAGAGTCCAACTCCTCTCTGGGTGCTTAACAAAAGATCTGCTTAAGGCTCAACACTTCCTCTCAGTGCTTACCAACACTCTAACATTATGTGTGTAACATCTCTTAACCAAGATTGGGTAGCTCTGCTCCAGAGCCTAACACCTCTTTGGGTGCCTAATGGAAGCTCTAGATTGAGAGCCTAGCACCTGCTCTAGTGCTCACCAAGCTCAGGGACTTCCTTCCTAGATAGCAAAATGAATCAACTCACTCGTCAGATTCGTTTCTATAAAATGCAACCTTTAACAATATTTTTTAAAAATACAGACCGCATGATATGCATATGAATAATCACAAAAATCACCAAGGATCTTCGAAGTAATCAAATATTTATCTACATAGAATATCTCAACTAAGATCTAGTCAGCCTCTCTTCAGAGCCTAACACCTCCTTGGGTGCTTAATGACGGCTCTTTGCTTAAGGGCCTAGCACCTCCTCCAAGTGCTTACCAATGCTTAGGCACTTCCCTTTTGGACATCTTAATACCCAGTGGTTATTCTCTTCACGGAGCCCCCACTCTCATGACAGTCCCCTTATGGCATGAATGTGTGCGGAGAGAAGTCTAACCGGATGTCTTACACCCTGGGAGTTCCCAGTGATGCATACTGGTGCGTAGCTGGCAGTGGGGTGAAGCTATGTACTCTCGTACATCCTTCCAGAGGAGTCATATTTCTCGAACACATCCTTCTGAGAGCCATGTAGGTTCGGTACATATTTTCATCATCTTACCTATGTTACATACAAGTATGTAGTTTATATGAGATGTCATTACAAAAGTAATTTCAATTATAGGTTTTCAAAGCTATTCTAGGCTCATCCCTTTGAGAAGATATGTATCCAATTACATCCTTCCGAATAGCCATGTACAACTAGTACATGTTTTCATCATCTTACCTGTGTTACATATAAGCATGTAGTTCATATGAGATGTCATTATAAAAATTTAATCATAGATTTCGAAATCTATTTCATCCCTGGATAAATGCCCAATTATCAAATGATTAACAACATTTATAGTCAAATAAAAAAATTGAATTCACAATTCTGCTTCCCATAGAAAATCAGATTTTGTAACCATGACATTGTCCTCATATTTTTGGATTTTGCAAGGGGGGAGTACTCATCCCTATCTTACACATGCTGCCCAAAACCTGGACATTCACATACAACATTTCATCTTGAGACCCTTTTAGATCAGCCAAACAGTTAATAATATTTGATTAACAACAAAATTCAAAATTTAAAGTTCAAAATCTATTCTGTTCAAAAGTTAGATTTCAGTCATGAGATCCTTCTCATAGCACATGGCAGTTTCGTGCCCTCATTTCAGTGGGTACCACTAGAACGATTTGCTTTAGTCATTCTATCTACAGTTTTTAGGAAAGACCATTTCCTCACGGATCTACAAGTTCACATGTAGGCTTCCTCAGCCTATACATAGACTCAGATTTACCTACAAAATACCCTTTAGTGAACCTCCTGCAGTATCCTGTAAATCCCACAAAAGATTGTAGATATGTTAACTTTCTTGGAGAAGGCCAACTCATCATGGCCTCAATATTCTTAGGGTCTATAGATATTCCTTTATCTGAGATAGTGTGACCCAAATAATGAATTCCCTCTTTGTAGAAGTCATAGTTTCTCAACTTTGCATACATCTGATGCTTCCTGAGCAAATTTAAAGTCAGCCACAATGGTTCCACATGTTTTTCCTCATCCTTTGAATAAGTAAGAATTCCATCAAGGACAACAAGAACATACTTTCCCAAGTATCTGCTGAAAATATTATTCCCAAGGCATATAAATGTAGTTGGTGCATTTGTGAACCCAAATGGTACCACTATGAACTCATAAGATTCATACCTTGCTCCGAAGGTTTCCTTATGAACATCTTCTTTCTTGATCCTTACCTGCTGGTCACAAGACCTTAAGTCAATATTGGAAAACACCTTTTCTCGTATCATTTGATCAAAGAGGTCATCAATTCTAGGCAAAGGGAACTTGTCCTTCACAGTGACTTTGCTCAGCTGCCCATAATCAATACACAACCAGAATGTACTATCTTTCTTTTTCACAAACAGAAATGGCATTTCCCAAGGAGACACACTTGGTCTAAGGTACTTCTTTTCCAACAAATTTTGTAGTTGCATTTTCATCTCTAGCATTTATGGTTTTTTCATCCTACAGGATGTCTGGGACACTAGTGCCGCTCCAGGCACAAGCCCAAAGGTCAAATTAATGTCACTCGGAGGAATCCTTGGAAATTCATCAGGAAGAACATTCATGAATTCTTGTAGCATATTAAAGCCCTCCAACCTAGGAGTATCATACTCTGCTGCCTCCAAAACATGAGCTGCATACATTCTGCAACCTTTCTCATAGAACTTCTTCAGGTGCATTGCTGAATAATTCCTTCGAGAGATCCCTTTTGGAATTCCTTTCACAACCCTTAGGTTTCCTTCTTCATCAAAGCACTCAAAAGCCTTGTTGTAACAATCAAGATTTGCTTTATGTGCTTCCAACCAATCCATTCCAATGACGAAATCATATGATCCAAGTGGCAGAACATTTATATCTGCACAGGTGAGTAACCCATCCATGAAAAATGGGCATTTCATTACCACCTCACTGACATCCTTCTGGATTCCAGTTGCTAGTTGGACTAACCATGATAATTTATGTCTTGAATTCTTCAAAGTGCACATCTCAATAAATCCAGGGGTGATATAGCTGTGAGTCGATCCCAGGTGATATATCTGTTCAACAATATCACCCTCAACTTCCACCACAGTTGAGTTATGACTTTCCTGGTGGTATTCTAACACCACAAATTTTAGGAATAATCCCTACTTCTTGACCCACAGTTTCTGCTTCTTCGGTTCTAGGTACTTTACCCTCCCTCTTATTCTCAAGTGGACAATACTTGCGTAGATGGGGTCCTTCACATCCCCAACATTTGAGAGGTTCCTTTGTATTTTTCCTCATAACTCTGGTCAGATCAATCATATCTTGTGATAGATTCCTTTGCTACTTCAGGAGGTGGGAAGGTTTAAAACCTTTCTTCCTTGGGTGAAGCTTCTCACTCCTCTCGTGGGAAATTCTCCTACTCCCTTCTACCTTTTCCAACTGATGCCCATATTTTAACTACCTTTAGAGACCTGCCAAAATTTGTAGAATGGCGGGAGTTAACTAGTTTTTCTCTACTAGAGCCTTTGCTAGCCTCTTATTTTCTTCTTTGAAATCCTACAATTATTCCCTCAAGTTCCTTATGGTAGCTACAACACCTGAGGAACTCTCATGTTCCCACTTCTCAATAGCTTCAGCTCCATGACCTTGGATATTATAAGCTGGCCTTACACACCCTTCCCCATGTGGACAAATCTGGCGAAAATGGGGTCCTCCACATCTCCATCACTTGAGTGGCTTTCTGCCCTCTTGTGGATTTCTTGGCTTTTCCCCCATAGCATCTTTCCCTTGTCCACAGGGATCTTGTGCATCATCCATGTTCTTAATCTTCTTGGCACTAGCCTTCTTTGACCCTCTTGGTCAGACCAAGATTAACTTTTAAATATGCATTATGACTCTGCAAAATGTGTAAACAACAACATTTGTTAGTCAATCTCAAAATTTCAAACAATTACTTACCAATTGCTTCTTGTAGGCATGAACGGTCAATGTGCCTTTCGTCGGGTGGGTTAAGTGTAGCAATTCTGCTAATTAGCACTCGTTTTTGTTGTAGTTTCCTTTCTGCAACAATGATTGTCTTAGAGGGAAGAAGGGGGTTAGGGAGGCTTGCCCCCTTGTGGCTTCCACTGCAAGGTGGTTTGAAGGCAGTGCCCTAATTTTTTTTTTGCAAATATTTGATTTTCGCGCAATCTGGCCCATAAGATCACTGCCATTTTTCATATCTTTGGCTCTGTAAATCCACTGAAAATCTGTTTTTCCCACTGAAAAAATCTCACTAAAAAAACTCAAATTTTTTTTCCACTGATCCGATCCCTTCCCAACTAGTCATCCGATGTATCGGATCATTAGTTGACAATGCTTCTGACACCTTATCGGGTGAGTCTTCATCTGTCTTCTGACACACATTGGATTGATCTGCCTCTGTCTTCCGATGTTTTGGCTTGATCTTTGTCTATCTTTCGATGCATCGGCTGATCTATGTTCTATTCTTTTCCGACGCCTTAGCGGGTCGATCTTCATTTCCCTTCTGACGCTTCGGCTCGATCTTCAACTGCCCTCTAATGCTTTGGATCGATCTTTATTTGTCTTTTGATGCACATCAAAAAACTTCTTTTGAGAGACATCAGAAAACTTTTTCCAATATTTCCTATACTTCGAAAATTTTCTGAATTTTTATTTCTTCTCCTCTCCTTCTTTTTGCCACTGTTTCGGCTCCCTTCCGACGGGCCTTACCGAGACCTTGGCTCCATCTAGCTGAGACCTCCGTCTCCTCCCAGCTGAGAGCTTCGGCTCCTCCCAGCCAAGACTTTCAATAAATTTTTTTGAACTTAGGAAATTTTCAAAATTCTCTCCGCTTGGTTTCTTTACAGGATGGACTCAGCTTAAGTCCTCTGACGTATCGGATGGGCTTCCGGATAAGTCATCCAATGTATCAGATGGACTTCAGCCTAATTCATCCGATGTATCGGATGGACTTCAGCCTAAGTCATCTGATATTTCCCATACTTAGAAATTTTTCTAAAATTTTGAAATTCTCCCTGATTTTAACATTTTTCCTCTATTGGGAAGAGGGTAACCTTGCTTCTATCACTACTTATTCATGGCCCATTGAGGATCATGCTACAACATGAGCTCTGATACCACACTATAACATCCTTGACCCTCCAACCAGCGAAGAGGACGCTACCATACCATTATCTATCCGGGCAACTAGCCCCATGAAAATATACATAAAGCTAAAATGCTTTGAAACTTAAAAACATACACATATGTATAAGATATGAAATGTATAGTGGAAGCATACACATTCAAGCATTAACATGTTCATGACAATTTTCAAAGAAAATACAATTGCAGAGTTAAATACAAGAATAGTTATCTTGAGAAGAAGCTTCCCCGCAACTAGCTTTGTCGCTACAACGTTCCACAAAACCATAGGCCAGTGTGCTCCTTACTCTCTCAGCATCACTGCCACCCCTGAGCTGGGCATGATTTCCATAGGGAACTAGGGGACACAAACTTACACATAGTAAGGCCAAACACCTACTATCAAGTCAATAACCACCTCCAAACACAGTCATTTCACTAACAACTGGATTGTTGTACTTACTCTGCCAAGCTAACACATGAATGCACTATACAGAAAAATGCAAGTACTGGGTATGAACCAAAATAGTCTTGGTAACAAAACGATTTTCCATGATGAGGAAAAACAACCTCCTAACAGAAATTCAAAATCCCAAGGACGTTTTGGCCCTAACGTGGCCAAAAATGAAACTAAAAAACACCTAAGAGAATGTGGTCTCTTCCTCAATCCGCTGGGCATTACCAAAACGAATTCCATCTTGGAAGATGATGGGGAAATGCATAAAAAATCGTGGGAGAAGAAACCTACCCACATATCATTACCAAAACGAATTTCCCATCCTAGGAAAAATAGAGCAAACTACAAAAACATGTCTCGAAGAATGGAGAAAAATGACCAAGGGAAAATCAGCTGCGTGAGAGAAAAACAGCTGCCTACCAGAGAGAAATTATGGCTACCTGCGTGAGTGCATGAGGATTTCCTTCCTGCACGTGAGGGTGAGATGCGGCTACCTCTGTGTGTAGAACAACCCTCCCTTCCTCCACGTGAGGGTAGTTGGGTGAGAGAACGCCCTTGGGAAAACATGGGGTCAAAGTCTGACAACCCTGCCAAGACTGACAGCTGCCCATACTCCCCTTTCCCCAAGGAAATAACTGTCGAACTACTCCTTGAAGAGTTAAATGGTTGGTTGAATAAGACAAGAAAAGGTGGTTGACTGTTTGATGGGTTCTTTTACGGATATTTGGCTTTTCCCCATTGGCCCCAAAGGTTAAATATTCCCCCCCTCCCTTATCCTTAGGAAATCATGCCCCCATCTCTTTTAATGTTGCATTGACATAGCTAGTTGTGGGTATTTAATTAAATTACATATTTACATGGTGTCCAAAATTATAATGTGCCGGTTAGCACAAAATACCATCGGCGTCGATTTTAATCGCCGAAACATAAAACGACAAATCAATGGTGGGTATTTTGCCTTTAGCTCCACACCATGACTAATTACAATATTTATATCATATATATTTAATGCAAACATGATAAAAAACCAAGATGTTACACATATTATGTTTAAATATATACTCAATCAAATTGTGTTGTGAAATATATTAGTTGTGGATGGTCTAATGTATCTGGATTAATTATGTTGATGTAATATGTTATGTGATTTTTATAAGAATGCATGTAATCAATATGTAGGTAACCTTTTAGAAAAAAAAATCTTTGTATTTTAATTTAGTGTACCAAAGGGACTGTTACATCTCACCTTCGTCCAAGTCGTGGGTTAACATTCACAGAGGGTTATTTATGGTATTAAGTAATTCGTTTTCCAAGGTTTGATGTGACTTATCTTGGAGCTACTATCGCCATGATGGCCCTTGTAAATCTGAATTTTAAATTATGAGTAGACTAAATGGTTTAATAGGCTTTACGCCTTTGTTTTTGTTAAGGCTTTTCATGTTTTTTAAATTTTGTATAAAGCATGGGATTGTAATTTAACGTGGAATTTATTTTGTTATAAAATGCGAGAGGAAAGGTTGTGAATCAACCCTTGATCATTTTCCTCGCGTTTAGCCATCATTTTCATGTATAAATGGTTTATAATAAATTAATGCCAAAGAGATTCAATGATGTTTTTCTATATTTACTTTACAATGATTTACTTGATTTACTTAGAAGTAATGGTATTATATACACAGGATTTGTTAATGAATACAGCGATCATCCCTTGCATGAGTATTGAATATATTGTTTATAATATTTTTGCAATTTGCATAGGTATGGTCGATAGGTAGAACTCCTTTGGCATTCTTTATAAGTGAGCCACTCAAGGGTTCATGGCCATGTGGCTCAATCCTAATATGATTGTCTTGCTACATTGAAATGTAATAATTGTTTATATGGGTAATGTGAAAAGAGATCAATAGACCCAAGTATGGGTTCAAATGAACCTAGTTTTGTTAAATTGTTTTTATATGATGAGTATTTACTTGTATAGATCCACAACTCCACAACTCTACCTTTGGGGATTTTTTTTAATGTTGAATTTTAATTAGTTTTGGATAATTTAACGGGCATGGTCGTAAGGCTTTTACCCTAATTGTACTTTGTATACCAAATTCCAACCAAGATGATGTCTTGAGGCTCGATTGTAGAAACATGTGTTGATGTTTGTAGAAATTGCATCTTTGATATCATTGTAAAAATATCCTTGATGCAAAGAAGAAGCACAAGACATAGATCTTTCTACTAAGATAATTCTCACAAGTATGCACACGAAAAATAGAGAAAAGAATAAAGATACTAAATACAAGAGAAATTCTCCAATGAATAATTGATTACTGAATCAATGACTTGATTGATTAACCAAATACTTGATTGATTGACCAAATACTTGATCAATTGTTACAATAATAATACATCCTTATAAAGGAAAAATTGAGTTGGTGGAGGACAACTCATGCTGGCTCATATATTAGACTTACCAAATATGATAAACCCCTATAGGTTGCTAAAGAAATTACGAAATCAGTCATGGTCCTAATGGATTAGCTAAAGAATGAATGAGTTGTCATGAATGATGGAAAATCATGGTAATCCTGGAATATGGAAAGAAAATAAAGGAGGATGTGTTCGAAACAAAACATAGCAGTTTCCTAGTTTACTAGCTTTACCTTATTGAAAAAAAAGATGGAATAAAGAAGAATAAAGACAGAATATGCTGGAAATCATAGTTACTAATTCTGGCAGTTAATAAACTAGATAGGATCAAACCAAAGTCAAGATAAAAGTGCTCATGGGGTATTTATGGAAAGTGTTGACCATGTGGTGCAAGTGGATGCCAACTACCTAGGCTAGTAGGTAGGAATTTAATAAAAAATGATTAAATATTTCTATCCTAATTATTAAGTGAGTTTATTATATTCCCATACCCCCTTTAAGTATGGTTTATGAAGTTTATGTATGAAATAATTAGATGCATATGGTTCATGTAGGTGTATATAAGGCCCAACAATAAGGGTATGGCCACCCTTTACAATTATTCATGTCCCAAAAAGTTGAGGAAAGAGGAAAAACCACATGGGGAAAATTCTCCCTCAAAAAAGGACAAGGAAGAAATTTAAAATATGTATTCAATATGCCTTTATCTTTACTTGAATGAGCTAAATGAACTTCTTCTTGTGAACTACTTTGATGAATAAATCATGAACTCCATGATCATGCACTAGAGTGTAGAATCTGCAAGAAAGAAGAGGAGACTCTCCTTGTATCTCATTATCTAATGAAGTAGGAGAATTATATGCATGATTCTTGTTGCTAACAAACTCTCATCTGCAAACACAATATGAAATGGAAAAGATATATTGCATACTCCTTCCCAAAGAGTACAAAAATTAAGACAATCAGTTACTTGTATAGCTACAAAATTATGATGTCGATAACATATCATTCTTCCAATATGATGTAGCACCCTCCCAGATATGATATGAGGCTGAAAATACTCTAATATATTAAAAATATTATCATATGGAACAACAAATACAAAATATTCAGTGTCTCCATGAGGATATGGGGCAAGACTAGGAAAAGAATGAGCAACTGGAGAAAAATGATAAGTCTAAAAATATGAATGATGGATGGACTTGAGATCTGAACCGTAAGTGTTTAGAACATATCCAAACATGTGTAAGATAACCTAAATGATGACTAAGTTCATATATAACCAACTAGTGAAAGATATGCAAGACTTGAAACCATTTGGTATAAGTAACACTCCATGAGAAACCAATGAGGAATCAACTAGTGAACTTTGGGTTTGTATAGTCTTAGGAGTATTCAGAAGTATGGTAGATGATAGGGATGGTGGTATGAATGGTTTCATGACATGCATATCATCCTACAAACATGATTCTAAACCATGATTTCTATCATTTGAATGAAGTGAGGAAGAGTTTCTTAAGGATAAGTCAGGATCTAGTGAAAAATCACAATCATTGGGAGATGAATCTAGGAGACTGATAGGTGGATTATCAAAGAAAGACTCTGCGATTTATGATTCTGATATATCGAAAAGTGAATCGATATGAGATATGTGAGGAAAGGATTTAACTCTAGCACTCAAGTCATAGTTTATATCACATTAGAACTGTGCACTATGATGGTGCTCGAAGGAATCATCAGACTTTTCTAACTCATATAGAACTTCGATGTTGTGCTTCTGAATAAGGTAATACATGATGTCCATATTCTTCTTGGAATGAATTTCCTTACTGCAATAAGGATACTTGGATGAACTTCATTTTTTCTTGACTTTCTTCATTGAAC
The DNA here is from genome assembly GCA_001517045.1 of Pseudotsuga menziesii. Taxonomy (NCBI): domain Eukaryota; kingdom Viridiplantae; phylum Streptophyta; class Pinopsida; order Pinales; family Pinaceae; genus Pseudotsuga; species Pseudotsuga menziesii. Next base: position 438,093 of record LPNX010111892.1, read on the forward strand.
CTTCATCAGTAGGATTTGAAATTTCATCTTCAATATATGAGTTTGACTTCTTCTCTTTCACAATTTGCTTCACTTCAGATTTGGAATTCCTGCTTCCTTCAACTATCAAAGGATGACCCTTACACTTAGAATATCTAAGAGAACCCATATGGATCAATTTATTTCTCTCCTTTGTCAGTAAATCAAAGAATGTACTCAAAGAGAGCACTTTCCAATTAGAAATAACAAGCCTAGTAACATGAAAAATAGACACAAAAACTGCGTATTCAGGATCCAATTTTGATAACATGGGAAGGATAAATTGATGTTCCTTTTTTGTGATCCTGCATTTATTTAGAAATATAACAAGTGTCTTGAATTTGGTGAAGTAATCCTCAATGGAATCGAAACTACATCCAACCTATTATGCCACTTATCTTTCTCAACCACAGCATTTGGTTCATTTTATAAAGCCATAGAAACTCTATAGAGTCCCTTACTATGCAATAGAATGCCAATTTTGGGTTTCCATTTGTGATAGTTGAAGGGATTCATGATCATAGTTGAAGAAGAATCCATACTGATATGTGTATGCCCTCAGGAAGAAACTCTCTCCAACCTCCACAAATAAAACTAGGAGAAAATATTGTACGCTTAAATTAATCTCTTCTTCAAAGAGGGATAGGAGACTAGATGTGCTCTAATAGAGAGAACATATAGCTCCTCAACACTGTTAAACTTGAACAACCTTGCACTCTGATACCATGCGCTCTGATACCATGTAGAAATTTCAGCTCTAATACCATTATAAATAGAGCCTTAATGTAGCGAAGAAGCACATTAGGTAGATCTTGCTACTAAGATAATTCTCACAAGTATGCACAAGAAAAATAGAGAGAAGAATAAAGAGACTGAATACAAGAGAAGTGATGCAATGAATAATTGATTATTGAACGAATGACTTGATTGATTAACCAAATAATTGATATATTGTTAGAATAGTAATACATCCTTATAAAGGAAAAATTGAGTTGGTGGAGGAGAACTCATGATAGTTCATAAATCAGACTTACCAAATATGATAAACCCCCATATGTGGCTAAAGTAGTTACCAAATCATTCAAGTGTTGAAAATATTTGTCATTGATGTCAAAGAAGTTCAGTAATGACAAAGGAATAACCAAAGACAAGATGGATGACAAATAAATTAAAAATTCGGATGGTAGCTCAATGAGTAGTAGTCGATCAATGCAAGAGGAAGAGGAGACGAGGATCTGTAGCAGATGGTAGTTCGATAAGTAGTATTCGATCGATAACAGAGGCATGGGAGATGATGATCTGTAATAGAATTCATTACGAGCACTCAACACTCATTTGATCAGGTGATCAATAGTACATATTGATTTGATGATTTGGATTTATACCAGATTGGAAGCACATTTAATTTTGTATGTGTTTATATGCATTGGCCTAACTATGGTTATTTGACATGCAGGTAAAAGGTATCATGGGGGCTCTAGGTTCTTGGAATCCATTAAAAGTCACCATCGTGGAGCTCAGGCTGACCTGTTAGGCCCCATACATTTTTTGAAGAGGTGACATGAACAAATCTAAAGGTTAGAAGAATTTCCGCAAAAGATCTACGACTGTAGAGAGATCCACAATTCTATAGCACAAATCCGCATTTGATCGTAGATCAACGATTAGGATTGAATCCGCAAGGAAATCAATGACAGTGAATAGTTTCTACACAAATAAAATTGAAGATCCACAAATCTGCATTTGATCGTAAATCAACGGTTAGGATTGAATCTGCAAGGAAATCAACGATGGTGAATGATTTTCACACAAAGAAAAGTGAAGATCCACATTATGCATTTAATTTTAGATCAATGGTTAGGAGTAAACCATAAGTAAATCGACAGTGCGAAAGAAAACTTTGGGAGAAGGAAATTATGAAATTAGTTTGAACTAATTTGGAAAAACCGCAATCTACAATCCACATCTGATCTAAGATCGACAATCAGGAAAGAGTTTGCATGAGATCGATGGAGTAGAAGAAATATTGTGTAAAGAAAATTGCGAAAGAATTTTAAAGGAATTTGGAAAGCCAACAATCCACAAGACGCATTTGATCTAAGATCAATGATCAAGAAAGAGTCTGCATGAGATCAACGTAGCGGAAGAACTTTTAAGGAGTTTGGAAAATCCACAATCTGCAATCTTCAATCCACATATAATATATGATAAATGGTATAGGAAGATCTACACGAAATAAATGGTGCGTTAATACCATTATGGAAAGTCCCTTGTGGAATGGAAATTTTGAAAGGACCTTTTGAGAAAAGTCAAAACGTGTGCCCGCAATCTGTATCCACATCAAATCAATGGTATAGAAAGAGTTTGCAAGAAATCAACGGTGCAGAAAGTATCTTGCGGATAGGACGTTACGAAAGGATTGTTGCAGAAAGGAAACTACGGAAGATCATGATTGAAAAAATAAACAGTAAAAAATCGATTAACAGAGAATTAGTTTAGTTGTCTTGGAGAGTCACGATGAAGATAGGTGACTGTTGAATGTTTGAGGGTATATAAACAATAGTTTAGAACTTCAAATATTTGTCCCTTCACATTCAATTGATATATTGATTGAAGAACTATGAGAGACCAAATTATCATATGAGGGAGGTTGGGAGGCGCTATGACAAGCAACATGCTTTCTAGGGGGTCGTAGCCTTCTTCTAGTTGTAGATGGTAAATGGGGTGTAGTAGCATCCTATTAATAGCAGCTGATAAAACCAGGGGGTAGTATCCTTCTTCTAATAGTTTTTGGTAAATAGGGTGTAATACCATCCTTGTCTATAGTAGCAGGCAAAAACTATTTTTAAATACAATTTTGTAGTAATAGGAAATATTGGTGGTTTAACCAATTGGGATTCCACAACAAATTTGTGTTTTGTGTGTTCTTATTGATCATGTGTGTTAATGAATAAATTAAAATACGTTTAAATTGTTAAAATTTATCAATATTGATTCACCCCCACCCCCCTCTCAGTATTTTCTAATATTCCATCAATTTGTTTCAAAGCAGGTTCCTCCAAAATAGTTTAACCACTGGAAGGAAGATCCTACTTAAAAACCACGATGGATCAACAAGAAGGGTTAGCCACCAACAAACCACCAGTATTCAAAGAAAAAAATATGCATATTGGAGTGTGAGAATGAAGTGCCATTTGATGTCTCTTGGATGGAAGGTTTGGGATGCAATTGAAAAGGATTTTAAAATAGAAGACAACCTACCTACAGATAGATTGGAACTAGACCAATATGAAGGTAATGCAAAATCCCTAAATTCCATATTCAGTGGATTAACAAAAGTCATAAGCTGCAAGACTGCCAAACAAGCTTGGGATAAGTTAAAAAATTTCTATGAAGGGGCATCCAAAGTCAAGGAATCAAAGCTTCAAACATATAAAAGGATAGTTTGAAATTCTAAAAATGAAAGAAGAAGAAAATATTGAAGAATACCTTCTAAAAGCAGATGAAGTTGTAAATGGTATTACATGCCTTGGAGGAGAATCAAAAGAAAGAGAAGTAGTCAACAAGGTAATAAGAATGTTGCCAATGAAGTATGACTCAAAAGTTTCCACTTTAGAAGAACGATATGACATTGGTTCCTTAACAATAGATTAAAAACACGGGATCTTCATTGCATATGAGGTGAGAATAGGACAAAATGATTTTTCAAGAAAAGAGGCAGCATTCAAATCCATAAATGAATCAAAGAATTCTGAATCTCCATCCAAAAACCATTCAGATATTTCATATGATGAACAATACCTCTTAATTAAAAAACTTGAAAGAGCACTAGTAGAAAATGAGAAATTAATGACTAAAAAAATGACTAAAATTAGGCTATAAATGACTATTTTTGAATCGGTGACTAATAGTAGCAAATTACCACTATCTTATAGCTAGTCGTATTTCACTAGTCATTAATAGCTTGACTTAGTAGTCACTGATTTAGTCATTGATTTGGTCATTGATAGACAATGCTTTAGTCATTGATAGTCAATGATTTAGTCATTGTTTTAGTCATTGATAGTTAATTATTTAGTCATTGATTTAGTCATAGATTTAGTCACAGATTTAGTCACAGATTTAGTCATTGATTTAATCACTGATTTAATCATTGATTTAGTCGCTGATTTAGTCACTGATTGCAACCACTAATGACCCAATATACGACTAAATAAACTACTAGATGTTAACATATTAATGACTAAGCTAAATACGACTAAGATATGAGAAATTAGCTACTAACAGTCGTATATATGTGAATTTAGTCGTTTTTGTAGTCACAAATTTATGATAGGGCACGGAGGAATCGAACCACCAACCTCCTGCCTATAATTAGGTAGATGCTATACCATTGAGCTAGCACCCTTTAAGAAGTTGTTATTGCTTGACAATGATGATATTCAAACAAATTTATGATAGATATCAATCTACAACTCCAACTATATCAATTTATGTATATTGTTGTGAATTGTGGTCCTCCAACTATAGGTTATATTTCTATAACAAAAATTAAAGCCTTGCAAAAATTAAAAGAGAAATGAAGGGTAACCATACCAGTCATGATAAATTCCAATAAGGCCTCTTTCATATATCACACCAAGTGTATTCTTTTCTGCAATGGTTGGGACAACATTCATAACCCAAATTTTGTCGGATGTAAGTGCTGCTGCAAAGCCACCAAGACCTGCATTCATGTCCATAACATTGAGATATCTACTCTCCCTAATATATTTGTTCATTCTTTTGTAGCCTTCACGTGCTTTCTCCACAACTGTGTATCAGCATTATATGTCTCAGCAGTAACACCTGATAATGAACCACTGAGAACTCTAGGAGGAACAGCATTCAGGCGCTTTGGGAACTTCTCCAAAATCCCTCTAGACACATCATTAGCATCACTGACTTTAGGCATTTGCGTAGTGCATCTTTGCATTCTCTTGTGCCTGGAGGTTCAACAGATTTTATAGACATTATTAGATAAGCATAAAATTTCAATCATCTGAGTAAAACTAGGACATTTGAGTAAAACTAGGGCACTGTCAAAGAAAAATCTTCTTGTACTGTAATGAAATATGAAGCCAATTATGTAAACATGCTTGAATTTTTTTAAGATTTAGACAGTTAAACTTAAACCTGTCTGCAGCACAAGATCAATTCATGCATGGCCGTTAAAATGTAAAAGCAGATAGGAAAATTCAAAACTCACATAAAAATGATGAAACCAAAATGTATCTCTGAATATCTGTAATAATATTGTCAAGGGAAAATATCTAATTTAATAACATGCCTTCAAAATTTGAAGTACATAATTAGAAAATTTTGGGAGTACTCATGGAATCTAATTCCTCTTTTGAAGAGTAGGGAAGATATGCTTAGATGCAAAGAGGCTCTCAGGGAACAGGTCTAGAACAAAGTACAAAGCTATTAGATAACAGGAATCAATAAGGCCCAAGGGCATACTATGGACACTATAGAGTATAGACTGATAGACTGGACTCTGGAGTCGTTTTTTGACGACTTTAAGAAAAGTGCAGAAAACACCTCATAAATGTGATTTCAATTTTCATGGGGAATAGAAATGGATATTTTTTTCTTTGAAAAAATGGCATATTGCAATATTAAGAACACACAAATGTGTTTAACGTTAATGTTATGACATGTGACCAAATGAAAATTTAAAGGCTAGGTGGCTAAACCACCATGCTATAAATGTGTCAATCAAGATGTTATATTTGTAAGAGAAAAGTATTCAATAATAAAAGTGTATCTTCTCATTTTTTATTCTCTTTGGAATTCATTTATACATGTGTACAAACTATAAACAAATATGACATATACCTGAAACCTGGAATCAAGTTTCTGAGAGTCTGCCATTCATTGGTGAACAACGCTGCACCATAAGAAGTCTGGACACCAAGTATAACAAGGCAAGTACAAATATATCTAAGATTTTAGAAAAGTCAAAATGGCATTAATAATTTGAAAAGTTAAAAAGTGCAACGGACAGTTAATATTGAATTTTTTGACCTCAAAACTGAAGTTAAAAAAGGCTGCATTGATCAGGACCAATCTTCATTTATCAAGACATCACTGCAAGGGACAAATGGAAGCATAAGAAAATGAACAGAGAGTGGATACATGAATATCACCTGTGTGAAACATGCATGGACATCATTTGAGAACGCACTGATTCTTGTGTGGGCATTGCAGAACAAAGACCATGTAACCCATTGAGATAAACACAGTTACAGACAATTCAAGATAAATGCCTAGGTTGAGTTTGTGCAAAATAGCAAAACCTTGAATACAAAAACACCCCGTAGTGGAGAAAATGGAAAGGAGAGATAGATCAGACTGCAGTGCCCAGATGCTCGTATTGTCAACTGAGATATCAATGTGAACAAGGGCCCAGATGGAAGATACAACCAAGCAAGATTCAATTGTGCTTCCTCTAATGGCAACCATGGAGAATGAAGCTCATGTAAAATAAGGCTGATACCCACAAATCTAGAAAGTTTGCAAACTAACAACACTTCAAAAATATCAAAGACAGAATATGGGCAGTTTTTGCAAGCAGAAAAATGCTAGAAAATTATCACCAGCACAGTGGGTGCCTGAAACAAGACGTGGGCACACTGTAGATATGTTGAATGCAATGCATATCAGTGGTTATGGATACCATAAACAGTAGCTTGAAATGATGGACATATTTCGACACCAAGGAAACATTAAGCTGCAAATATATGGAACACCGAAGCGAAGGTCAAGATGCTGATGTAGACAAATGGTGGCATCAATCTCCAGGCACAACAAGTTGTGGTAATGTTACTAGCAGCACAAATCAAAGCACGTGAAATTAATGATGCACTGTTGATGCCCGTTATTTTTAAGACTGAACACAGAAAAATTATTTTGCAATAGATCGAAAGTTGTTTTCTGGAGCCAGACAATAGTTGAGCAGAATGTGTCTATTAATAAGATAAAAAAATAAAAAAGATAAACTTAATATTGCTCAACCAATGACCAAAATATTGGTCAATTCCATGGAACTAAAAAAACAATCAATTATACCAATCTCTGGTAGTATCATAAGCTACCCTGAAAGCATAAAGAAATATGAAACATGATTATACAAGAAATTGAAATACATGAACTAATATTACATTAAAAAAGAATAAAGAGAAGAGAGTGCAAGAGATCAACTAGATGTCCATACGACATGACATCTTTGTAAATTATATTTTAGACTGTAAGAAAAGATGTTCAAGGCACAGAAAAGATCCATGTTTGTTGCTAGACATTATAAACTAGCATAGATCCATGTTAACCGCAGGTATATTAAGCATCAAGGGATCAAAAAACTCACCTCTCAGTGCTCAACACATCTGGGGTTATTTATCTATGCTAGTTTATTTGTTTATATTAAGGTAGTTAAATTAAATAAGAGAAACTTCTATTTTTCAATTGGTTTAATTAGCATTAAATGTTCCTTGAAAGAGAACCTCTCTAACACCAAGGCTGTAAAAGAACCTCGCTCCTCTGGCCTCTGGGTGCAATTAAGAGGGGGTGAATGATGTAATCTGAGTATGTATATTTCGGGGGGTTAATGGCAAAGTATCAACACGCAGATGTGTTTAACGTTGATGTTACTGTTATGGCATGTTGCCAACTGTACATCTAAATGTGGAAATTGTGGTCAAACCACTGTAACCTCCTAGGGGTACTATAAATGTGTAATGTGAGGTTAAAGATTAAACCACTGCAACCTTCATATTCATTTGTATGTGTTTGTGCATTCTAAGAGCTAATAAGCCAAACTAAAAACAAAATTCTCAAGTGAATGGAAGAATCAAACCTGGTGGCTAGATATAGGTACAATGGAGGAAAAGAAGAAGTTGCAAGATATTTTGCAAGATGAAATTTCCCTTTATTATAGAACAAGAACAGCTCCTATAGGGATTTTCAAGTAATATAATTTAGATGGTTCATGAAGGATACAATTGTCTCTTAATTCAGAGTGGCACTATGAACCGAGACAAGTTATTGACCATACTTCAGAAATTGAAACAACGACATATGGCCAAACACATAAGCTTTCTGTTAGTGGGCCAGAAAAGTAATATACTGGAAGCTTTAAAAAAAGGGCTTCTGAGGGACCTGTGAGTTATGTTAATTGTCTTCAGGACAGAGGAGAAATGTTCTCATTTATTTTAGCTAGGTATAGCTACAATGGAGGAAAAGAATAAGTTGCAAGATATTTTGCAAGAGGAAATTTCCCTTTATTATAGAACAAGAACAGCTCCCACTAGTACATTTTGATCCAAAATCCGACGGTTTTTTCCGACGGCGGGTGGATTTTTTCTTTTAACCGTGCCAAAAATCAGGAAGATCAATTTTTTTTTGAAATGGTGGTGATAAGCGTCGCTTAAGTGACGGCTAGGCTTGATAAGCGTCGCTTAAGCGACGGCTAGGCTTGATAAGCGTCGCTTAAGCGACGACTAGGCTTGCAAGCGTCACTTAAGCGATGGATATCCTCCTAAGCGTCGCTTAAGCGACGGCGCTTAAATTACTCATTCATTTAATAATGTCTTATCAATCATTTAACAATTTGTCGTAATTGGTTAATTATTTAAAATGGAAAGCGACGCTTAAGACATTATCCCACACACATTAAAATGGAAAGCCTAGGTTCATTTTTCATATAAATAGATGTACGGCTAGGTTCATTATCTCACACACTGAGTCTCACACTTATCTCTTGGTTAAGAAGTGCGAAATTCCTAAGGGTTTTTTTTTGGCGTTGCTCTTTTGTGGGGATCTTCCCACTTGGTCTTGGATTTTGGCGTTGCTCTTTTGTGGGGATCTTCCCACTTGGTCTTAAATTTTGGTGTTGCTCTTTTGTGGGGATCTTCCCACTTGGTATTGGATTTTGGGTTTGCTCTTTTGTGGGGATCTTCCCACTTGGTCTTGGCCGATTTTGGCCTTGCTCTTTTGTGGGGATCTTCCCACTTGGTCTTGGATTTTGGTCTTGCTCTTTGGATTTGGTTCTAACCCTTGTGGAAAAGAAGACTCATCATATACTTGGGTTTGCTCATACTTTGTTCTTAGGGTTTGAGTAATAAAATGTCACGTAACAATGATGTTACAGGTCATCAAGATCCGGCAGAACAAAATCGACAATTGCTTGCTAGGTTGTGGGAGGGAGTGGAAAGAAGGGGTGATGGAAAATGTTATTGTCCTTGCAGTCGATGTAGGGGATTTAATACAAGAAGGTTATTGATCAAAACAGCTAAAAGACATTGTAGAGAACATGGACATGTTGAGGGGGGGCATGAATATCATCCATTGCTAAGTCAATATAATTCATGATTATATATCATTCGGTCTTTATATTGAGAGTTTTTGTAATTGTATATTGTATCATTTTTATTTTGGTTACTTAATCAACATGACTAACGTTTTTATATTTGATGTTTGAATTGTAATTATAAAGAAAGGGCCTCCTAGGGCTGTCCCAAACATGGAGAATGTGGTAATTACATAGGAACAACTAGTGCAGGAGGAACGTCAATATGCAGGTCCTGCGAATACTGATCATGATCAAGTTAATGATGACATGGAATTAGACGATGATCATGATGATAACATAATTTAGGATGATGGTGCAAATGCATTAATCAATGATGAATTTAATGTTATAATGGACGATGATCAACCTCATGCGCCGCCAATTGATGACTTTGAAGATCTTCATGATTTACCTACACTTGAGAAGGCAGACGAACCGCTTTTTGAAGGCTCCCGCATAAGTGTTCTCTCTGCTGTGTTGCTGATAATGAACTTGAAGGTTAAGCATGGTTTTTCAAACACAGCCATCACGCTGGTGTTAAGGTACGTATGTGATTATATGTTTCATCGATCGCATATATATGCTTTGATTTATGTTGCTATAATATTTGTATTGTTATACGTACTTCATGATAAAAATAAGTAAGGATGTATTTGTTGTCGTTAATATTATGCTCTTCAAATATTTATACTAACCATTTTTTTTAAATTTGTTGTAACAGTTTGATAGGCGAGTATTTGTTACCGCCATCAAATAAATTACCTCGCACA